>JAUCBJ010009016.1:0-42765 GCA_032718475.1 Nemertoderma westbladi | reverse complement strand
CCAATAACCCGATTTGGCGTCGAGATTGGTGAACCAGCGAGCGTTTGGTGTGGGGTCCATCATAATATCGGATGAATTTATGAACTGGATGAAGGTCATGCGTTTTTGAATTGTCCGGTGTCCGCTTCACTTGATTATTGAGTTTAATCAAGTCGACGGTCATCCGAATTTCCTCTGGGTTGCCTGGTTTCGGGCATATGACAATGAGATGACACCAAGGAACTGCTCGATCCCCGACACATTCGATTATTTCTTTTGTAAGCATATCCTCGATTTCAAGGCACTCTCTTTTTTTTTCAAGGCTTTTTTCTCTGTAGGCGAGTGGAATATTCCGAGCAGCGTAAATACAAAACAGGGTTGCGTCCTCCCTCACGTCCTACCGCGACTATGGGAGCGGGATTTTGGATAAACCACACCGACGTTTTTTTGCTTTAGTCATTGGTCGTCTTTCATAGCCAGTTCTTTATTGGGTCAAAAATCTACAACTTCTTCGCGTGTTAGCGTGGGTTTCTTTGCGAGCAACTCCATCCGAGTTTCGTCTTCTTCTATAACGCAAATTATGAGAGTTGATATCCAATCATCCTTTGCCATGCTCTCGAGAATTGCGTCATCCGCCATCTTGTACAAAGTAATATAGAAGTCGTCAAAGGATTATTTATCATCCTGACGTTTACGGACGAGTTTATAACGGTCCACTGTTATATTTTGTTGGGCTCGCAGGTGATTTCGTATGATCGTAAGGATTTGCTCCATTGAAGATGTGGTATCCTGCGGGATACTATTGACGTACTGCAATCAGTTCAAAAAATCCAGACTGCAGTATGAGAAGAAGGTTGCTAGTTGATCCTCTCTTCTATTAGCGAGTTATTTTTTATTATCGTGTTTCGTGACCTGGGTATAATTTTGCCAAGTAGCCTCCCACCTTTTAAACTCCTTGAAGTCGACGTTGTCCTCCAATAGGTTTGGTGAGCGTGCCGTGAGTTTAGTTGTTTCACGTTTGTTGACGCGTGGAGCAACGGTAACGATGTTCCGGTCGCGTTGGCGAGAAGTGTCGCCAGCACTGAGAGTTTCCATAAACCGGGCGTGTTGTTCCTCCTGTTGTATTTGCAACCCTTGCAGTTGAGTGAACATCCGTAGTTGCTGTTAACGTTGGTCGTTAATCAGCAGTGCTGCTACATGTATTCCGTGTGCTGCTCCTGCAACTGATTCTACCACCTCTTCTTCTATGCAGCCCTCCTCTAGGAATTTCTGTCAACTGTTGAAGTTTTATCACTAAACGTAATCTCAGCATTGCGTTGGTGAGATGAGTTTTTAGCATATTCCTATCGAGTTTGTCGACGGATGAAATATCGAGGTTGAGGGTGTCATCCTCAGTTGGTAGTGACATTTTTGGGTTGGCGTTCAGGCAGTTGCTTTTTGCTACACTTTAAATGCTTAATGCGTGTTGTGAGTTTAACTACTCGCAGCACCATGGTATGTCTGCACTATCGGAATATCCCCAATAATATGAATATATCAATAGTATATCAGGCAGAAACGTATAATATAATATAATAGTGTAGTGTCAGTGTAATGTCAGTACAGCATAGCAATAGGTAAACCCTCTACCTATCCAGTGGTACTGGTATCTTAGGTACATAGTCTTATAAGGGGCGAGCCATGAATCTTGTACATATCAGTACATATCAAGTACTTATGACAATAGACATAATTAAACCAGTGTTATGGAATGGAGAGATCATTAAGTTGGGAAAAGTTGGGAAGACTAAATTGCTAGGTTAGGAACGACCTTTTTTATTTCGCAATTTTCCTTGGCGCCAATTTATTCATTGGGGGTTCAGTCTAATTGGGGGACAATTTATTGTCCGGCGGACAATAGTCTGGGGGGCTATTTTCTGGGGGCAGTAGTCCGAGGGGGCAATTCAGCGGGGGGCAATTGTCCTTGGGGAAAATTGTCCAGTAGCAATTGTCCTTGGGGGAAATTGTTCGGTGGCAATTGTCCAGGGGGCATTAGTCCGGGGGGGGGGGGGGGGGGCAATTGTCCGGGGGAAATTGTCCAGGGGCAATATTCCGGGAGGCGGGGGGGGGGGGGGGGGGCATTTGTCCTGTCAGGGTCGAAAGGATAGTTAATAGTGTATCAAAGGTATGAATCAAAAGTATGTGGATTTAAGCGCCAACAGGGTGGGTACAAAACAAAGACCCAAGACTTTACTGCCCGTTTTGTAGAAAACAAAGAGGTAAAGTCACGTTAGGGCCCAAAGAGCGTTAGATTACAATGCCATTTAAAGGAGCAGGTTAGTAAAGGATCAGGTTACAGAGGCGTTTTGGGGAAATCAAAACAAATTTACAAAACGAATTAACACATGTTACAAGATTATGCAGGATACTTAATCGGGTCTTTGGTCTTTGTTTTGTACTCAACCAGCGCCAACATGGATATATTAATTCTGAATTATTTGTTTGTGTGTTAATATACTGTAATTAGAGAATAAAATAATTTGTCTTTCTTTGATTTGGCCTTCTTTAATTGAGTTAGTGCAGAGGTTAAATTATATTATTGAATTAAATACCAGATTGTTAACATAATTGTCATCCTCATAGAATAGGTTTATACTGTATAGAAGAAAATACCTCTATGCAGTAAATGGCATTATTAAAACTACTGTAATAATTTTTTTTTCTTGAATTTAGAATTGAATTTTTCTTTTTTCAAGCTCTTCTTGGTGCAGGGGGAAATTTTCATAGAAATATAGATAGATAATATATATATATATATATATATATATATATATTTATATAATATATAGTAATATATATACTATATATATATATATATATATAGAATATAGAGATAGAAAGGCAACATATTAGTTGGTAGACAAATAAAAATTAAACAAAAAACTGAAAATCGGCCCACCCTAATATATAGAGCATTTGCAATGCATTATGCCGATTGTAGTAGTTGTGTCTAACTTTTAATTAAATTTTAATTAATAAAAAACTATAATAAAAAACTATTTTTAATTAAATGTAATTAATGTTTCTTCGATTAATGTTTTTTCCTCATTAATTTATCCATTTTACCCGGCAATGCTTGTATCCCTCTGTAATGTAACCAACATTTGTGTTTTTATTATGGCAGAAATCCTTCTGTAATTCTCCAAATATGGTGTAAAGATGATAGAAAAAATAAAGTATTGAGGGTCTTTAGCTGGTTATATTATATTAGATAAAGATACAATAGTAAACGTTTTCGACCTACCGGTCTGCATCAGACTATGTACTGGCAACTAACAGGAAAAGGTGGGGGTCTATATATATATAAGTTTTAAAGGGGAATACCTGATAGGTGAATCCCAGAAAGGTTAACGTGTATGTATGTACTGTATAACATAAGGTAATTGTGATAGGGAAAGTACACTGAAACTACCATAAGTACCCATGAAACTAACATAACCACCCCTGAAACTAACGAAACTAACATAACTACCCCTGAAACTACCATAAGTACACATGAAACTAACATAACTACCCCTGAAACTAACGAAACTAACATAACTACCCCCGAAACTACCATAAGTACCCATGAAACTAACATAACTACCCCTGATACTAACGAAACTAACATAACTACCCCTGAAACTACCATAAGTACCCATGAAACTCACATAACTACCCCTGGAACTAACAAAACTACCCCTGGAACTAATATAACTAACTACCCCGGAACCTACCCCTTCCACCCCAGTCTGTAATAATATAACTACCTCAGTAACTTATAAAACTAAACTAGCAACAAACACTACACCTAACCCCGTTTTCTCAGATCCAATAATAACGACCCCAATATCTAACCTTACACCTCCTGATTCCAACATCAATATTCCAGAAACTATCCTATCTATCTCAGATCCTAATATAATCATAACTAACGAAACTACCTCAACCTCGGATCCAAACATAACCCCCCCAGACGATAATACAACTTACCCTATTCCATTCTACAAACGGTTTGTTGACGACAGCTATGGTATAGTACAACGTATATTAAGTGAACAGGACATTCACAACATACAGAAAATCACTAACTCCTCTTGTAACGACTTATTCCAAAACTCTGATATACAATTCACCATTGAATACTCCCACACATCACTCCCATTCCTTGACGTCTTGACACAGATTAACAACGAAACACTAACAACTACATTATACAAAAAACCAACTAGCAATAAACTCCCGATTCACTACAATAGCTTCCATGATAAGAAATTACTACTATCCGTAATTCGTAGCCAACTCCTACGCATCCACCGCAGATGTAGCGAGTCTAACGACTATACCAAACTCAGAGACGAATTCCTTGGCGAATGTCTACTCAGGCAGTACCCCCAGAACCTCCTTAACAAACTTAGACATTGGACTCCCCAAACTAGACCTAAAGACACTAACTCGAAACCCACATTTTACCTATCCACTAACCAACAGATGAAGGGCATATTCCAAAATACTGTACGTAGATACTCCAAAAACTACGACCTTGACATCAACATTAATGTAGTCACGAAGAACCCCACATCACTAGGACAAATACTAACCAAAAATAAAACTCAATCGCAAACACACACAAATAACACCACTAATGAGCCATGTAACTCTAGCCGCTGCCTTACATGCAAAACTATCACTAACATACAACAGACACCATGGGGTGAAAAGATAAAAGGACACTATACATGTAAGTCCCACACTGTATGTTACTTGGCCTGGTGCCACTGCCACCCTACTCTATACTACATAGGCCAAACGAGACAGAAACTTCACGAACGCTTTAATGGACACCGCAACAACATACGACACTACCCCTCACGAGCCAATGAGGGAAAAACACACGAAGACATACTCCTAGCTAGGCACATATACGGTTGTGGTTTAGAAAATCTACGCACCGCAACCATAAAACAATTCACAAACATACCCGAACTACTAGCGACGGAAGCTAACCTAATCTATACATACAACCCCCCACTTAACGTAGCAAGACCAGCAATCTAAACCCAACGTTTTATATAATACACCCTATATTCTATATCTTACACAACTACAGTGCCCTCTATAGCGAATTTCCGGGGTTTTTATGTGCGTTTCCCCCTACCTTCCTTTTTGTTTTTGTCTTGGTTTTTTCTATTTCTTGTGATTTCTTACTCTGTAAAAATTACAGCTATCATTATGTTGCATTCTACCTAACCATGCGCTTTAAGTAGATACCTCATAATCCTATGTAACCTACCTAATCCAATTATACCATTCAGTATGTAGACACATGACCACTCCTGGGATTTCCCTATCAACTTCTCCCAACCTTATAACCCAACCTGCAACCCAATATTTGTACTTTAGATTGACAGCTTACAACTAACTCAGTGTACTTTCCCTATCACAATTACCTTACGTTATACAGTACATACATACACGTTAACCTTTCTGGGATTCACCTATCAGGTATTCCCCTTTGAAACTTATATATATATAGACCCCCACCTTTTCCTGTTAGTTGCCAGTACATAGTCTGATGCAGACCGGCAGGTCGAAAACGTTTACTATTGTATCTTTATCTAATATAATATAACCAGCTAAAGACCCTCAATACTGTATTTTTTCTATCATCTTTACACTATGCTGCCGCTGGTGAATGCCTACCACTTCATCCGTTCGTCCAAATATGGTGATACATAACTTCTTTCTCAAAACTCAAAAGCTATAATTACACTGCGTATAATATTGCATCACCTTACCTATTCGCTCAAACACTTCCACTTCATCGATGTTAATCATGTCACATCCATGTTCTATGGATACATAACTTCCAACTAGTCCTCGACATTGTATATCAATGATGAGATCTGTAGATATGGATGTTATCTTTCCGCAAAGTTGACTATTTTTCTTTATAACAAATACCTATTCATAAAGAATTAAAATAATCAGTATTGCATTATATAACTTATATATTATACAAGTTTATTTAATTATACAAGGTTCTTATTAAGGACATGGGGGGGTTGACACCTGTCACCATCGCATCAGCAGATGATAGTGGCAATGGCGGAATTGATCTATTGATGAATCCAACTGCACATGCAACATTTGAAAAAATAGACCAAATCTCTAACCGCCGGTAACCGTTACTCCAGCGGGTCCGAAACTGGTAACAGTTACTCCGGCGAGCTCCGAATCCGGTGACCGTTACTCCAGTGGGTCCGAATCCGGTAACTGTTACTCCAGCGTGTCCGAAACCGGTAACCGTTACTCCATCGGGTCCGAAACCGGTAACAGTTACTCCAGCGGGTCCGAAACCGGTAACTGTAACTCCTGCGGGTCGGAATCCGGTAACCGTTACTCCAGCAGGTTCGAATACGGTAACTGTTACTCCAGCGGGTCCGAACTCGGCAACCGTTACTCCAGCGGGTCAGTATATGGTAACCGTTACTCGGGCGGGTCCGAAACCGGTAACCATTACTCCAGCGGGTCTGAATCCGGTAACCGCTACTCCAGTGGATCCGAATCCGGTAATGGTTACTCTGGCGGCAGCTCTAACTGAATCTCCAAACAATTCCTTCCGAATATTTGATGACCTGTCCACAGTTGATACTGAAGCTCTAATAAACAACTCGAAATCGAAATCTAGTCCGTGTGACCCGATGCCAACGCGTTTAGTTAAATTATCCATCAAGTTACTTCTACCCATTATCGCAATAATTATTAATTTGTCACTTTCAACTTCTACAGTTCCACAACTTTTCAAAGAAGCAGTAATATTGCCGGTACTGAAGAAGCTGCGTCTGGACCCGGAAGTTTTTAAGAACTTTAGACCAGTCTCACATCTCATATACATAGCCAAGTTAACTGAGAAGGCCGTAGCTTTACAGCTAATGAAACATATGGATATGAACTCTCTTAATGAGCCAATGCAAAGTGCATATCGACCATTACATATTACTGAAACTGCATTACTGTCGGTTACTGATAATGTATTGATATGGTGGAATACAGTATCTTACTGAATATTCTAGAACATGATATTGGGGTAAAAGATAATGCACTGCAATGGTTTCGTTCATACCTTTCAGGACGTAAACAACAGGTACTTATTGGTGACGCGTACTCGAAATGCAAAGACCTGAAGTATGGCTTACCTCAAGGTTCCGTTTTTAGGACCCTTACTTTTCACAATATATACTCGCTCCCTGTCGCCTGTCATATTAAAGCACGGGTTAACATATCACTTATATGCCAACGACACTCAAATATATATTGCGCTTGAACCATCACATCTGAGTGCGGCAGTAGAAGTTACCGAGGAACGTTTAAGTGACATATGGAGCTTGATGAATACAAATCTACTCAAGATGAATACGGACAAGACAGAATGTTTATTGTTGCAATCACGGTTTGGATGTCAGATAGACCCGCCTTATCTACAAATAGGCAACAATAGAGTAAAATGTAGCGGTGACGCCCATGACATTGGCTTCTACATAGACGCTCATTTGTCTTTTAGTAAACAGATAGCCATCACTGTGCGAGATTCCTTCTTCCACCTTCGGAACCTGTCCAAAATCAGAAAATGTGGCTGGCCACGAGAAAAGGGACCTTATTGCACTGGAGGTCGATTTTGAGTTTTTAGGCCTATGAGATGCAGAATTTTCCAGAGATTTTAACAAAAAAAACGGTGTCTCAATATCTATTTCTAAAAAAAAGTTATAGCGATTTATGTGAAGGTGAATCGGGTAGCAAAAAAATTTGTATTAATAGCGGTTATAATAAGCGATTATTTAAAAAAATGGAAAATATTAATAATATCATAGCAATTCTTACTATTATAGTTAGGCAGCTCAATGTTAATTGGCTTTTTATACAACTTTTAACACTTTGAAACTATTAATATTGTTCATGAACTATTTTAAAAAAAATTTTGCAAAATTTTCAAAAAAACATGTTTTTTTTAACATGTTTTTTTAACCAAAAAATTTTTTACAGAAGTTTACAGAAGGACACTCTAGAGACTCTTATATATGCCTTGGTAACAAGCAAGCTAGACTGCAACAATTCGCTATATTATGGTCTGCTGAATAATCTCATTAAGAAGCTACAATATGTACAAAACTCAGCTGCGCATCTTCTACTGGGTGTCCGAAAGCGGGAACATATTACACCTGTCCCTAAACGCCTACATTGGCTTCCTGTTCGTCGCCGTATTGATTTCAAAATAGCGTTGTTGACTTACAAATGTTTGAACGGCCTGGCACCTCAATATCTCAGAGACCTATTGACACCATATGTTCCGCATCGCGAGTTATGCTCCAGTGATAAGATGTTGCTCGTCGTACCAAGATTTCGTCTCTCAAATTATGAAAACGCGCTTTTTCCGTTGCTGCACCACATGTTTGGAACTCTCTGCCGATGAATGTCCGTAGCGCACCTGGAGTTGACTCATTCAAATCTCGCCTGAAAACTTTCCTTTTCAAGGAAGAATATGAATAACTATAAAAATGCACTTTTTTACGTTTTTTAACGTGTGTCAATTTTTGTTGTGCCAATTATGATGTTTTTAAAATATGCCGTTCTTTAGACAATTTTAAATCACATTATTTTATTTCTCGCTATACGATTTCGCATTTCCATTTAACCAGTGTCAATTTATGTAATGTATGTTTATGTAATTTTACACACATTTTAATATGCCGGTTAGCAGATTTTAATATATTTTAAACTGATTTACCAAAATTTTAACTGATTGTAGGGAGAGTAGGAGTTTTTCTATTATGTAATAACTGATCGCAAATATCGCCGAGTCTATACTATATTACCGACCAACAATATATCATATCTTCGTAATAAGTTACTTATTGGTGCCACCGTTTAGTTTGAAGGTTTGTTTTTAGTCTCATTTATATAACCCTTCTCTATGTATACTCTTCTTCATTTATGTAGTCGTGAATACCTTAATGACTTTCATATCGTTATTGCTGGCGCCTTGCAAGTATATTTTTATTCTTAAAGGCGCGATATAAATATATATTATTATTATTATTATTATTATTATCCGTTGCCACTTCTGATGTTCTGGAAGACTGGCTAAGAAGTTTTCTAAGGTGGTTCTGATTGTATGCTACTCTCCAACTAGTGTTGCCCCTGTAGAGGAGGTGGAAAATTTCTACCACAATCTACAAGCAGCTACTGATGGAGTGGATCAGCATGCATTCTTAACATTCCTGGGAGACTTTAATGCCAACTATTGCCAATATTCAATGCCAATATTCTCCAACTAGTGTTGCCCCAGTATTACGGGGAGAGACTTTAATGCAAGTCTGCATCAATCACCTACATCGCCCTGGGTCTAAAGTGATAGAGTTAACCGAAATTCCGTTTCGAATGGATTGTTTTCGGCTGGAACACAGTTCAAGAAGCGAACTGGCAAGCTATGGACTCATATTTGATCCAGTGGCAACAAGTCCCAGATAGACCAAATTCTGTTTCGTAGGAAATACATGAGCTCTATACAAGACTGTAATGCATTTACACTTCGTCCCTTCTCCAGTCATCACCGCTTAATTGTGGCCAAGGTACTACTAGGATCGGCATGCTGCATTGCAGCTGCATTTTTAAGAATGCTGTGCTGGCTTGTCAACAAAATTGCACCGCCACAACTCCCTATCACCCATCTCATTTGCTATATCATCCGCATCTTTAAGCCCAGTGTCCTTTAAGATGCGTCTCAAGAAAGTCAAGGGTTGTCCACCATGCTTATTCACTCCATGAGGCTGCCAAAGTACAAGATTATGCACTGGCTGGTCCTCACGGCGAAAGCAATGTCCTGCAAAGCGGAGGCGATTTTGTTCTAGTGTCAAGCTTGGGGGAACCAATGAGACACCTCCAATGTTATATAGTGTCTGGTTGGAGATGTGTGCATTGTACTTGACACAATGAACCCGGCGTAGCATTCTTGTGAATGTGCCATCCAGAGATTTGGTGTCCTCAGCAGTTAGAGCCCAGCATGGACTCCCGTACAGGAGTACTGGAACTACTGCTGCTCTACATAATCGGACCTTAAGTTTCCGATTAATTCTAGGTGACTTCCAAATCCTGGAAAGCCTATTCAAGGCTGCCCATGTCTTTCCCTTACGTATTCGAAGGTCCTCGCCTGACTTCCGGATCCATGATCCCAGGTAACAGAAGTCGTCCACATGCTCCAGCATACCATCCTTTGAGCTTATGCTCATCCGATCAGAGACTTGCTGAGGACTTTCAAAGTTAACTGTCAGAATTTTGGTCTTTCTGGAGTTAATAAAAAGACCAACACTAGAAGCAGCATGTTCTAATGAGCTGAGGAGCCGTTGGGCTCCCTCTAATGATTCTGAGAGTACTCCTAAGTCATCAGCAAAGTCTAGATCAGTTAGGTACTTGGCAGGACTTCCTCGACTTCTGGAGCCAGTAGGTGGAGTTATCATCACCCAATCATCATTATGATGATCTAAGGACATGCGTAGAACATAGGCAACCACAATAATGAACAAGAATGGTGCAAGTGTGTCTCCTTGGAGGACGCCCCATAACACTTCAAATGGTTCTGTGTCACCATCAACAGTAGATACAAATGTTGTCGAACCATCGTATACTGATCTGATTGCTGCAATAATTTCATCAGGAATCCCATATAATGAAAGTACGCTGAACATACGTGACCGAGAGACTGAATCAAAGGCCTTGAAGAAGTCAACAAAGATAACAGCCAGATGCCTGTCTTTATTTTTTGATAATTCTTCAATTATCCTTCTAAGTGCCAAAATGGGCTCCATGGTCCCACGACCTTTACGGAACCCATTCTGATTTCCACGGAGCAGTCTCTCAATGGGATCCCTGACGCGATTTAATAGAATCCTATTGTATAGCTTTGCAGCAATCGAGATCAATGAGATTCCCCGAAAAGAACCATAGAGTGTTAGGTTGCCCTTCTTGGGAACTGGCACCAACTTATTTGTTTTCATTTCTTGTGGGACTCTTGTTGTTCGGTACATGTCCACTATGATGGGATAGATGAGCTTTAAACACTCAGGTATTTTAGAGACCTCAGGTGGAACACCATCTACTCCACTGGCACGATTGGTCTTAATGCTCTTTGCAGCAGCCTTCACTTCTGCAAAGGAGATATCGCCAATGGGAATATCTGGGAGTACAGACTCAGACACTTTTACTTCTATAAAGTTATCAGGCAATACCCTGTCATTATTGAGGAGCTTTTCAAAGTGGGCTTTCCAACCATTCATTGAGGCGATCAGCTGGTGATTGGTGGTTGGTTGGCTTTTCCGCCCAGTAAGCAGATTGATCGATTTCCATGCCTGGGATGATTGCCTGCTGTCGTCAGCATCATTGACGGCATCAACCTGTTGGTTTATTAGCTCCTGTAGATTAACAGAGTACTGCCTGTTCAGGGACCTAGATGCAGCCTTAACTGCATTCTTGGCCGCTGTAGTCTGTTTGAGTCGTATGAAGGTCATTTCGGCACTTCTGAATTTTGTTGTCAGTCCAGGGGGCCCTTTTCCTGTTTCGAGGGTATACAGGAACTGTTTCTGCAGCTGCTAACTTAACTGCTTCTGTAAAGGCAGTATAGCCCTCACAGTGATCTGCCGCCCGAGAGGCAAGAGCCTCATACCTGTTGCTCAGCTGTAGTGTGAAGCTGGATCTCACACTTGGCTGTTGCAACAGAGAGGACCAGTCATGCCGCGGCAAGGCAGATTTCGTTGTTCTGCTAGCACACAGACGAAGTCTTACCTTGGCCACAATAAGGCGGTGATCACTGGAGAAGGGTCGAAGTGTAAATGCATTACAGTCTTGTATAGAGCTCCTGTATTTCCTACGAAACAGAATATGGTCTATCTGGGACTTGTGACCACTGGGTCCACTATGAGTCCATAGCTTTCCAGTTCGCTTCTTGAACTGGGTTCCAGCCGAAAACAATCCATTTCCAGAGATAAAATCCTGAAGATGGACAGAATTTCGGTTAACACTATTGCTATAGACCCAGGGCGATGTAGGTGATTGATGCAGACTTGCATTAAAGTCTCCCAGGAATGTTAAGAATGCATGCTGATCCACTCCATCAGTAGCTGCTTGTAGATTGTGGTAGAAATTTTCCACCTCCTCTACAGGGGCAACACTAGTTGGAGAGAAGCACACAATCAGAACCACCTTAGGAAACTTCTTAGCCAGTCTTCCAGAACATGAGAAGTGGCAACGGATGATGTGGTTAGAGATTTGGTCTATTTTGTCCAATGCTGCATGTGCAGTTGGATTCATCAATAGACCAATTCCACCATTGCCACTATCATCTGCTGACGCGAGGGTGAGTCGCCAACCGCACCCCATGTCCTTAATCAGAACCTCATCAGTCTGTCCAGTCTGCATTCGGTGCTCTTGAACACCCAGACTAAGACTTAGTCTGCCTGCTAGCAGAACAACGAAATCTGCCTTGCGGCATGACTGATCCTCTATGTTGCAACAGCCAAGTGTGAGATCCAGCTTCACTCTACAGCTGAGCAACAGGTGTGAGGTTCTTGCCTCTGAGGTGGCAGATCACTGCGAGGGCGATACTGCCTTCACAGAGTTAAGTTAGCAGCTGTAGAAACAGTTCCAGTATACCACTAAAACCTGAAAAAGGCCCCCTGGACTGACAACAAAATTCAGATGTCCAAAATTTCCGGCATGTAAATCGATCAACTTGCTTACTGGGCAGAAAAGCCAACCAACCACCAAGGTTAAGACAGAATCACCTGCCAATCGCCTCAATGAATGGTTGGAAGGCCCAAATTGACTTTATAGAAGTAAAAGTGTCTGAGTCTGTCAATTGCGTAAAAAACAAGTTTCAAACAATCAATTGACAAAATTGACATATTTCAAAATTTGGTGCTGGCACCAAAATTTGGCACCCGCCGAAAAAAAGAAGTTTGAAATTTCCAAATTAATTTATATGAATTCCATCCAATTGGTGACACCAAAAAACCGGTATAAATCAAAAATAGAGATGTTACAAATCATATTTAATGAAATGTAATTTTCATAAAACGTCTCAAAAAAAGTGCCAAAAGTAGGGTTAAAAATTGGTGCTATAACTCGAAAACTACCCAATATTTTTGAAAACGGTTTTCACTACTAGGAAGACAATAGATTTTTAGGAAAAGTTATAAAATTTCAGATTCCAAACTGCGTTTGTTTCAGAATTATAACAAAAAAACCACGGCGGGTGGGGATCATATTGACCCCCCCCCCCGGGTTTAATAGGGTTAAAGGACAGTGGCCTTGAAGATGCGGATGATCTAGCAAATGTCATGGGTGATAGGGAGTTGTGGCGGTGCAATTTTGTTGACAAGCCGGCACAGCATTCTTAAAAATGCAGCTGCAACGCAGCATGCCGATCCTAGTAGTAGTTGGTCTGTCTGTTCATTATATACGGAAAATGGTACACTCATCAACCCACATAAAATTAATATGAGTAAATCAATAATATCTAATTATTGAAATTATATTGTGTTTGTTTCCAAAATTATATAGAACTTTACAAGCATTACTGTAATTGTAATTGACAGACAGGCAGACAGACAGTCCGACAGACAGACAAAGTCATGATAAACGTACATCCAAATGTACATCCAAAAGAACAGACAACAGACAGACAGCCAGATCTCACGAACCGACAGTTACTAGGTGTTACCACTTCTCCAACTTGTGGAGGACATCATAGTATATATGTACCAAATTTCAAGACGATCGACCAAAAAGGGGCCGACATATTAAGGGGATTCGAATCAAGCCCCCCCCCCCCCCCCCCCCCCACCCGGCCCTAAGGTGTCCCCTATCGTGCCAGTGTATGACGTGTCTTAATCGCCCCCTTTCGGAATTGATATAACTCGTCTCTACCCATCTCGCCCCCCAATTGAGTGGATTCGCAAGTTCCACCCGGTATTCCTCTCGGAACTTGTTCCACTCCATCGGCTTGTGGCACACGAGTCCCATCAACTGACCCATAGCCATGGCTCCGTATTGTCCTGTGTTATCCACCAATCATAATCCATCCGGTTTCGTCATAGCCATGTTGACTACCTGCATGTCCAGAAGATTCGGGGTGCCCGGTCCAATAATCCTCTCCACGTCGTCGCGTATCGCCAATCCAATCTCGACCATAGTCTTTGACCTTACTAGCTTCTGCACCGCATCCGGTAGGCGGTTCAACTTTGGCCTGCTCTTCTTACCATAGGTTGCTAGGTCAAACAGAAAAATATCTCCGTTCAGCGCCACTAAATGCAGCAATATAGTTCTACCCACCCTCCTGACCCCTTTCTTTTCCCTCCATCATCCTCTACTGTCCCCACGTCATGCAGGACCATATATCCGCCCCTCTCCACGGAATAATACAAACTTCTTCACTAGCTTCTCCACAATCACGATTCTCCTCTCTCACCAGACTGGTGGTGCCTTAGAAAGGCTCAGTCAGGCAAGAGATAACTAGGTATGGTCTTAATTAGTTTAGATCAGTGATGACCTACCTCCTATCTGCTCTTCTGTCAATGTTTCATACAAATATTCCCCTTTATGTGCCAATTTACCCCTGATTTTTCAGTGCTGTGTTCCTCAACTGTTCCCTATAGTTCTAAGCGATCATTTTATAGTTTTTTGCACAAGAAAGACACAAAAATCTTTTTTCGGGGATCATAAAGTAACAGTTAGGTCTATGAAAAATTACAGCAAGGAACGCTTTTTAAGTTTGTTAGTTAATTCTGACTGGGAAACCTGTTTTAAGGCCGCTGACATTAACCTTGCGTACACTTTTTTTAAAGATATATTTCTAAAGGCACTTAATACTGTAGCACCAATTAAAGAAATTAGTCTTAAACAACGCACTGAGCCCTGGATGACCTCGGGTATTCTTAGTAATATCAGAGAAAGAGATACAGTAACTATTTGTATAAATTTAGGAAATACCGTGTTTTAGCTGATTATAATAATTACTGCAAAATATAGAAACCTTGTTCAACGGGAAATAAAAAAAGCTAAATCTGAATATTTGTACAACAAAATAAGAGAGAATAAAGATAATCCTAAAAGTCTGTGGTCTACCCTAAAATCTTTAGGTTATGAAAACCTTAAATCTAAATCGAATATTGTTCTGCAAGGTAACGGTGTGCTGATTCATGATCATACTCTAGTTAGTAATTTATTTAATAATTATAGTTCTAATGTTGCCTCTAATTTAGTTAAGAAGTTACAGTTATCAAGTAATAAATATATTATAGGGTCCGAAACTCTAAATAATTTATATTTAGAAAAGTTACAAAATTCAGAAAAGTTATTTTTAAAACCCGTTTCTGAAGATTTCGTTTTTCAAAATCTACAATCAAATCTGAAGTACTTAAAGTGCCTACTACATTTATTATTAATTACTCTATCGTAAATAATGTAGTACCAGACGAACTGAAATTAGCTAAGGTTGTTCCTCTGTATAAAAAGAATAGTAAAGTAGAACACTGTAATTGTATTGAAGGGATGACAATCCCATCAAAAATACGGAATCGTAATACCAAGATTATAATATTATAATCAGATATATAAATCGTGCAGAAAAGGCTACCGGTATCAGTTGCCGTGAGTCAGTTGGTAATAATAAGCAGACAAGTACTGAAGTCTGTACAGCAGTACCACATGGCAGTCAGTATGCTAATAATGAGGCTCGGACTCAGTTACGTCCCCTTGGTGAGGGTGAGAGTCCTGGTAAGGGGAACGCTACATCCCCCCCCCCCCCAGCACACGAACATCCTGAGTTTATGGGGCAAATCGGTCTGGCTGATGGAGGTTTCATCCCGAGCAAGATGAGGCCGGGGTTTGTGGAATGACTGTCAGTTGTGGGGCGGGCTGTGGTTTGTTCGGTATTGTGGGCGTGTCGGTTGTCACGACGCCACGGGCGATTTTAAGGCGGTCGACTGAGACTGTGTTTCATCGTCGCCCGACCTGTATTTCAAAAGTTTTGGGTCCGGATTTAAGCACGGGGAAAGGCCCGGAATAGGGTTGTTGTAACAGAGTTCTATGGCCATCGCGCAGTACATAAACAAAGTCGGCGCCTTGTAGGTTTGGCGGGACATTCTCGATGGGTGTGCCAAGGAACTCGGTGGTGGGTGGTTTCAGGTTGCGCATATCGTCCTGGAGCTGTCGGACAAAGTTCGACGAGGGTGTTTGTTTACAAGCGAGGCAGTGGGGGAATGAACTCCCCGGGAACGTGTAATGGCACGCCATAGACGAGTTCGGCAGGCATGGTACCGGGGTCCTCCCGCCACGCCGTTCTGATGCCGAGGGGGACTAGCAGCAGCTCATCCATCCAACGGCATGTCGAGAAGCGCGCTTTGAGGGATACCTTTAATTGGCGATGAAGCCGTTCGACCATCCCGATTGCTTGTGGGTGGTAGGCAGTGGTTTTGTTGGCCGTGATCCTGAGGAGGGAGTTGAGTTCCGCCCACAGTTTGGAGGTAAACTGTGGGCCACGGTCGGACGTGATGTCCGTTGGGATGCTAAATCGGGCGATCCACCCCCGTAGGAGCACGCGTGCGCACGTCTCAGTCTCGAAGTTCTGTATCGGGATCGCCTCCGGCGATGGTGGGAGGGGACCCACGATATCTACGTGGAGGCAGGAGAACCTTGTGGTGGGCGATGCGCGCTCAGTGAGCGGGGCACGTGTGTGGCGCGCGATTTCGGAGGCTTGACAGGGGTGGCACTCTCGGCATATATGTACATGTAATATCCCGTCTAAGGCCGTGCCATACAAACTTTGATGGAGGGCCTCGTGGCAGGTATCCAGTATCCAGGTAGATGGTACGACGGGCCGGGCGACGCCGGTAGAGATGTTGCAAAGGACGGTGAAGTCGCGGAAGTTTGTGTCAACAAGTTTTAGGCCACTTATCACTGTGCGGTAAGTGGCCGTCTCCTCCGGGGCGGCGGCCTGGGCAGCGGCGAGCTGGGAGAAGTCGATGGTGTGGGATAGTACTGCGGAGATCGGTGCACAGGAAAGCGCATCAGCGACAACATTCTCCTTCCCACTGATGTGGCATACGTCCGTTGAGAACTCTGCGATGAAGGAGAGGTGTCGAGTTTGGCAAGGTGAGCGGTCTAGGGAGCTGGGGAAGGCTCCAGTTAAGGGCTTATAATCAGTAAAAATACTGAACACGCGGCCCTCGACGTGGTGTCGGAATGTTTTGATGGCGAGGTAGACCGCCAGCAACTCTATATCAAAGGCGGAGTAGCGACATTCAGCGGGAGACAACTTCTTTGAGAAGAAAAATGCGATGGGGCGCCATATGTTGCCATGTCGCTGATCGAATACGCCACCGATGGCTATGTCGGAGGCATCAACCGTGATGCTCGATGCAGCGTCGCTGCTTGGGTGGTGGAGCATTGTGGCGGTGGCCAGAGCTGACTTCGCTGTGTCGAAGTCTGACTGGCAGTCCGGCGACCAGGTGACATCACGTGTGTGAGTTTTTGTCGCCTAGTGGAGGGGGGCTAGGGTGCCGGCAATCCCTGGGAGGAAACGGTAAAAATAATTAACCATTCCCAGGAATCGCTGCACAGTGATTTTTGTCGTTGGGACGGGGAAAGCGGAGATGGCCTCAACCTTGGTGGGGAGCGGGCGGATCCCGTCGGTGTCGACTGTGTGTCTGAGGTAGGCAAGGGATGGGACACCAAACATGCACTTCCGGAGCTGCACTGTGAGCCCATTCTACACCAAGATGCGGAAGACCTGGTGCAGGTGCCTAATGTGCTCCTCCTCCAAGTGGCTACCAACGAGGATATCGTCGAGGTAGTCGAAGATGTAGGGCAGGTCGCGGAAGATGGAGTCTATCAGCCTCTGCAATGTCTGGGAGGCATTCCGGAGGCTGAATGGCATGCGGAGGAACTCCCAGAGACCAAAGGGGGTGGTCACCGCAGTCTTGGGGACGTCCTCCTTCCGCATGGGAACCTGGTGATAACTTCGCGCCAGGTCGATCTTGGTGAAGATTGTCGCTCCAGTGAGGTTGGCATTAAAGTTGTGTATATGTGGGAGTGGGCACATGTCGGGCAGCGTGGCGTCATTGAGCCGCCTGAAGTGGCTGCACAGTCGCCACCCGCCATCAGGTTTCGGCACGATTTGGAGAGCTGATGCCCACGGGGAGTTTGACCTCCGGATGATACCGAGTTTGTTTTTCCATTTTCAAGAACTCATCCTTGGTGATTGTCGGTTTCTTCGCATTGAGGCACTGGGCGTGGGTGAAGAGGGGAGGGCAAAATGTGATGATGTGGTGCTCAACCCCGTTGGAGGTTGTCACCTGTGGCAGTGAAACGGGGTTTGAGGATTTCGGGGAACTCCTTGAGCACCTTCTCAAAAATGGAGATGGTGGCGACAGAGGGTAGTCCCGAGAAGTCGGAGGCGGGGATAGTTTTCCCGTTGGGGTCTACTAGATGCCTGCCTGCCATGTCGATTAACAGGAGTTTGCGGTGGAAGACATTGGTTGGGTGACATCGACCACATGAGCCTCAAGGGAGAACTCGTAGAACTCGGAGCATCGTGTACTTCTGGCAGCCCCAGGTCGCGATGGCGGTGCCATTCGCGGCAACAAGGGGTGGTGTGCGAGGGAGGCAACGATCCTGTGTTGAAGCTGGGGCGACTGATAGTTGGGCCCCGCAGTCAATGGGGTAGGTCCGGCCGGAGCGCACGTCCAACACGGACATAGTGTCTGTGCCCCCAGGGTGTCTGACTGCGGGAATTAGCGGCCGGCCGGGCCGTTTTCCGGTCGACCGGAGCATGCTGTAGGGGCTGTGCAGAGATCTGTGTAGAGATCTGCTTGCACCAATGGTGGGATGAGGTGGGACATTGAGCAGTAGCCGCGCTTGCAGTTCCTGGCATCCTTGCCAAATTTCGGGTGGAAGTAGCAGAGTGTCGGTTGCTGGCTAGTGAAACATGGTGTGCCGTTGTGGCGTATCGTAGCGATATTTTGAGCCGGGGTAGGGGTTTCCATTAAACGGTCGGCATCAGCTGCCAATTCGTCGAGGTCCGTCTTACCGGAGCTGACGAGGACCTGGCGGACCTCGTATGGCAGCTGTGCGAGGAACATGGCGTGGAATATGGTGTCGGGTTTGGCAGTGAGGCTGCGGATGTGGTTGAGGAGGCCCAAAGGTTTCCGGTCCCCGAGGCTCTGGCGAGAGCGAGTAGCTCTGCATCCTTTGCCGCCTGTGAGTGGCCGAAAGTTCGGATGAGGGCGTCCTTGATGGCCTGGTTCAGTGGCAGGTGGGGAGAGACTTCGCCAGTGGTTGCATTATCGAGCTCCGCGATTATATAGTAAAATTTAGTAGAGTCGATGGTGATCGCGGAGTGCGAATTGTGCCTCCACCTGGCGGAACCAGACCTCCGGCCGTGTTGGCGAGAATGGGGGAAGTTTCACCGTCATGGCGTTGACTGCAGCGGTGGGGTCGGCTTTGGGGATCGTGGCGATCGCGGCAGCAAGGGCCTGAATGTCTGTGGCCTCCATGAATATTGATTTCGTCCGGGTCACCAGTGAAGGGATGACAATCCCATCAAAAATACGGAATCGTAATACCAAGATTATATTATTATAATCAGATATATAAATCGTGCAGAGAAGGCTACCGGTATCAGTTGCCATGAGTCAGTTGGTATAATAAGCAGACAAGTTCTGAAATCTGTACAGCAGTACCGCATGGCAGTCAGTATGCTAATAATGAGGCTCGGACTCAGTTAGGTCCTCTTGGTGAGGGTGCGAGTCCTGGTAAAGGGAACACTACAGTATCTTAACCCTATTAAACCCGGGGGGGGGGGGGGGGGTCAATATTACCCCCCACCCCGTGGTTTTTTTATTATAATTCTGAAACAAACGCAGTTGGGAATCTGTAATTTTATGACTTTTCCTAAAATCTATTGTCTTCCTAGTAGTGAAAACCGTTTTCAAAAATATTGGGTAGTTTTCGAGTTATACCACCATTTTTTAACCCTACTTTTGGCACTTTTTTTGAGACGTTTTTTGAAAATTACATTTCATTAAATATGAATTGTAACATCTCTATTTTTGATTTAAACCGGTTTTTTGGTGTTAGCTTTGGTTTGTTTTGGTGTGATTATCAACCAGCCATTCCGACACTTAAAGAAAGTTTGATTAGTGCATGGACTCATGGAAAGGGACGATTCTGTCTGGAAAGCTTTCAATTACGAATATTTACATAGTCTCCAAGAGCGAACACAAATTGACCATAAGGGTAGAAAGGGACAGTTGGTAGATAAACCATAAATTGGAGATATTGTTTGATAAAGGATGATGGGCCCCGAGGACGTTGGAAACTGGCAGTTATTGATTCTTTGAACACCAGTAATGATTAAGAATTTAGAAGTGCTGTTGTGAGATTTTTTATCGAGAATAAAAAGAACGTAAAAGTAAGTCGAGTAACTCGACCAATTAACATGTTGTTTCCATTGGAATAAACGAGAGATGTATGGAACCAAAATCTGTGATGAATAAGAAGACTAACTCTTCTGATTCCAGCATTCCATAACATACCATTAATGACCGTGAATGTGAACGACCTAAAAGAAAAGCTGCAGAGAGAGCTAAGAAATTAATAGCGGAAGGATTGGATTGTGTTAGTAGAAATAAATTAAACTGAAATCAAGACAAAGTCATCACCGGTAGTATTTGCGATGGTGGGAGTGGCGTAAATATTATACTACTACGACTTCAAACTGATAAATATTAAAAAATATTAAAGTTATATATTCTCACTGATTTACCTTGGCACCAACTATTCTATCCTCATGACCCTTGCTGTTATAAATTCTAACGAAAACAATTTCCTTATCACTGCCAAGATTCACCCGCCACCAAGTAGGTGCCGAGCCCGAATGGAATCCGCCACATTCTTCTGGCATGTTAGACCAAATTTCACCCGTCTTTATTCCATCCACTGCAAAGGCCGCTGCGCAACCCATATAGGTTGAATCACTTTCTGCATGATTGTTTACAATATCCAATTTTATTACATCTATAATAAAAATATTTTGGATAAATAATGAAAGAATACTCTTTCATTGCATTAAAAATAAACGTATACAAAGATAGTTTATAACAATGTTCACTGCACTTAATAAAGTGTTCAAAGCCAATGCCTTTGAATGAGGGTAAGATTGAACGAACATAGATAAAAAAAATAATGAACAAAAAATTTAATTTATGGAAGAAAATTTACAAAAACTATTTCGTAATTATAGTAAGAAATAAATATAATGATTTGCATAGCTAACATAAATAAAATATTGCAATGTTCTCGAGTTAATATACGGAAATAATAACCTGAAGCGAATAAAACTGAATAATCACTGATGCCGTTGCTGAAGCAAATTAACCTGTATAATTTCCGAGGCCGCAGACCGAGGTTATTATATTAGGTTAATTTGCTGAAGGATAAGGCAGAAGTGATTATTACAGTTTTATTCGCTGAAGATTCGGCTAATTCTCAGTAAAAATTGGGCCGGTACGTAATGTGGTTGCATAGTTACAGCAACTAAAAACTAGGAAGGGGCCGATTCCCCCCCCCCCCCCCTCCTAGTGGTAATAGGGTTAGGATCTTTTCGTTGTTTGCCATCTTATTAATTTCATTAAATTTTACTGGGGGGGGGGGGGGGGGGCTAAATGTAACCCGTGTCACCATTATTCTGCCTTTGTATGGCTGTTTTATAGCTGTTTTGGCTAGTGATTTATGTTCTGGAACATATTTTGGACTCATTACATGATAAATATTTTTGTGGTAGCTAGTGTTTACAATGGTAGTTAGTGTATTCATAAAAGTGGTGGTACAGTAGCTAGTGTTTTTAAAAATACCAACAAATCGTATTATTATTATAAATATCCATAGTAAAGTTGGCTTATCTTTATTTATTTATCAGTGAAAAGTGAAAAGTGAAATATCTAGCTAGTATTGAAGAAAATAAAATATTGTTATTTCTGCAACAAGTACGAAAAATAGAAAAGAATGTCTCACGACTCATTTCCAGTATAGACCCCACAGAACTTTTTACGGCTTCTATATTACTTTCAATCGATTCAGCGGCCCAGAAAACCTATAATGATGCGTTGAAATAAAAAATTACGGGCATTTTCTAAATATCTAATTTTTCAAAATTTGAAGTGCCACGCCCACTTCTTAGGTGCACGAAAAATAGCATCCACTTCAATTCTTGGAAATGGAATATAATCACATTCGATTCAGCGTCTTGAAAAACCTACTAAATCTTGCCAACACTGCCACACTATTAGTTTTTAGAGAACGAAAAATTTTGTAATTTTGTCCTGGGACTACTTTTATTTTTCATCAAAATTATTATTTCCTGCTTATGAGATTTTAACTTTTTAAGGTTTGGTAGTGTTCATCGATAGTTGTTTCACCAACAGCCCAAATTGTGTAGGATTTCATTGGACGATTACAAAAATATAGTGGGTTGGCCGAATCGCCCCCCCCCCCCCCCCCCAGTGGTGCTAATGGTCAAAACACCCCAGTGGTAATAGGGTTAATATTATATTCGATAAACAAAGAATGTAAACCAAACATATTTATAATAATTCTACCAAGGGGTAGAATAAATAAACGATTGCACAGAATAATTACAATGAGAATGACGACCGGAGACTGCTGATTGGCTCAGTTGGGACAAGAATATAGATTAAGAGACTAGGTGGTGGTAAAGAAGGATAGACGGAGTGGTGACAGAGTGAAGGAGGTTTCAGATAAGGAAGACCTCGTCCAAGCTAGCCTGACTGGGGAGGGTGCCAAGAACTGCTACTGCATTCCCTCGGATGGTGGCTATTGAAAGGCGTTGAAATAGGTATGCAGTGGAATGGGGTTCCCCTGTCCGATTGCTGATCCTGCGCCCTATATCGCGAAGTGTTTCTGTGCCTTCGACTTCTACCGGTCCCAGGGTTTCTGTCGCAATGGTATGGAATATATAGTCGTGTTGCAGGTCTGCATACTTAGTGCCTTTGGTTGATTTGGCGATCATTGCTGCTATTCCAGCGTTTCCAGCGCCCATACGTTTGGGCCAATGTATCATGACAGGTGTAGTCCCACACTTGTAGGCGGCCTGAAGACTAGGGTCCCAATGTCCCTCCATCTGGTTTCTTGCCATCCATGGCTAGGCTGCGGGGCTCTAGTGTGGAGGAAACACCTGCTGATGAGATGTCTCGGTGTATTATGTCATTGGCCTCAGCGTGACGGGTGTATTTTCCATAATTATGGAGACAGCTGAGGCACCTGGTTCTGCTCCTGTCCACCAACACCCCACAACCTCTACAGGAATGCTCTTCACGTATGGGGCTACCGAGGTGGATCCTATGCATAGCTCATCGTCGTTGAGCCTAAGTCCTAGCGCTGATACTGGGAGTGCCTGCAGCCAGTCGCCAGAATGATCCGATTTCGTCGCTAGCAGTTGTGCCCTATCCTTTGAAGTTGATGTTCGATTGATGAGGTCATCACGGCGCTCTATGCAAAGTGGGGTGTCCCAGTTCCTCTGAATGGCACGGTTGGTAGGTGGTATGAAGTCTTTGGGAAGGTCGTCAATCGCAATGCAGAGGAGTGGATCTTCAATGCTAATCAAACTGGTGGGCAAGAGAGAATGGAGTAGGGGACTGCATCCGTAGACAGAAGCCAAGAAGGCAGGTATAGCGACGTCCCTCGTACTCTTGACTCCCAGGCCCCCCATAGAAATGGGAAGAGCTGATTGGATCCAAGTTGATTGCTACTTCAAGTGCTTGCTGGATGGCTCGGTCAAGATCATCCAGCTGGTGCGATCTGAAGGCTGGTGCACAGCGTAGGAGGTACATAAACTTAGGGATTGCAAAGCAGTGCCTAAGCAGATAGAGGGCTCGTGTGCACTCAGAAGCTGAAGACGCTCTTCTAGTCTACCGAGTTCAGATATCTTGGTCTGTAGCGCAGTCTCTAGGGACAAAATCACCGAGTGGTGCACCGAGTAGTGACGATTTCGAACGCTCCTGCACCTTAATGCCTGGGGTGATGGATTCGAATAAGCTAGAAGTTGCATCACTGTCGGGGAAGTGCTTACTGAATATCATTTCACACGTTGATGCCTTGATCACTAGGCCCAACTTGGCAGCCTCCTCGATGATTCTCCTCAATTGGCTCCGACCTCCTCGACTGTCCCTCCCAATGATCCGTCATCGAGAAACCAGACATTCAGTGGAGAATCAAGACTGTCAACCAGCTCAATTGTATCGCTGCTAAAAAAAAAGGGATGCAAGGGGATCACCCTGCTGCACCCCATTATCCGACGGGATTATAGAGCCTCTAAAGAATAGGTGAGTTGGTTTTGAATACGACTGGTATGCGAAGTTGTAGAGGGGTGGGAGGTTATTAAGTAGAGAAGTCTATCTACACCATGATCACCTCGTCGGTGGACTCGCTCAAGAATCGCCTTGAAGTATGGACCGCTGCATCGGCACCTCGTGGTGTCCCAAATCCAAGCTGGTGGGGACCTAGTTTAAGTCCGGATTCTGTCCTGTCTTCCTTGTACAGCCTGTCTTGGCTGTGAGACAACATAAGGTGCAACCTACTGCAATCGGCCGGATACCCCCTAATGGCTTTGTGAAGGCACAAAGCCGAGCGCCGTAAAGGAATGGGAGAACTACCTTGTGCACTACGCCTTTAATCATCAGGTTGGCCACTGCAGTAGTGGCTTTGAGACAACTCAAAGCACCATCGCCTGCTGGTGAAGATACCATATCCTTGAAAAACTGAGGCCTCAAGTTATCAGGTCCTACTGCAGATCCATTTGGGAAGAACCTAATTGACTTCGAGATTCAAGAATTGACTCAATCGCGGGTACTCCCCCAAGGTCCTCAGATGGGCGGGTTGTGTGGAGAGACTGTAGGGCTCTTAGGGTTTCCTCAGTCGGAGGTGTAATCGTGGTTGTGGAAGTGGCTAAGCGAGCTGCCGCCTTAACATTACCTTCTTCGATCTTTGCTAATATTAACTTTCCTTGTTGGCTGTCGGGATCGGTCAGCTTCGATTTACGTTCCGAATGCGATGTTGGCTGGCTCTGGTATGGAAGGGTGAATGGCTCTGTAGATTTAGCTAGGTCCTCGAACTCCGCAATTTGTTCCTTAACTTTAGTGGTAAGTGATTCTATAGGTTGTCCTCTTGCCTTAGGTCCTCTCCTCAGGCAATGGCCTTGTGAAGGAACTCGAAGTGCAAAAGAGAATGCAAGAAGTCTGAGCCAATTTTCTGGGCTGTTGTCAAGTGCGAGTACATCACAAAGGTGCGTATACGTTGTTGCTGGTCTGAGTCTGGCACCACGTGGAATACAATTGAGGGTCCTGATCCGGGATAGGACATCAAACACATAAAGGAAGGAATCAGAGGTAATGTCTTTGAGAACAGGTAGGGGTGGGAGGTGTGCCTCACCTTCCTTATTGATGAGATTGGGTACCTGCTTGCAATGCCTCATTGTCAAAGATGAATTTGGGAAGGGTCCTTGTCAAGGGCCTTTTTGGTAAGGGTCACACAAGATCCATGCAACTGTTTGAGGTATGAACTGCATTGGATTAGCCATTTCCGTCTGAATGGAGTGTTGCAGACAGGACAGTTGGGAGTATTGGAGTACTGGGATGAGCTACTGGGGGCTGGTTGTTGGATGGTGATGATTGTGATTCTAGGGGCTGTGTGATCGTGTGTAAATTGTTGGGTGGTGTTGGCGCTGGTGCTTTGGCTTTGGCATTGGTGAAAGTTTAGATGAAGGAGGAGGCTGCGATGCTGTAATTCGCGAAAGTTGCTCGTATGTACCGTCGGGATCAAATATGGGGCCAGCAGAAACGAGTGGGTCTGTTGAGGGTTTCCTGGGAGCTGAGCGGGGTAAACGTCTGTTGGTGAAACCATTTGGGAATGGTTTGTTGTTTTGGCTGGTTCACACTGTGTTGGTTCAATTGAAGTTAATGGTGAATCGAATGGTGGGGGATGAGGGGTGGTTGCCGGAAACACAATGGTTGGAATGGGGGGGCGAGATAAAATATTGGTGAACCCTAGACTGGGTAAAATACAGATAAGTAAGTAATGTATCACACACAATGCACAATAATTGATTGATCAACAGAAAAGTGAAGACAACACGATTATGTGATTAATTAATTAAATTAATTGTTATTATGTGATTAGACAAAGTCCAACAGACAATTTATGGTTAAATTAAACTGAAGCTGATGGGGTGGGATGATCAGTTTGGAGGCAGCTGTGATACTGTAGTTTCCCAACTTAACACACTTTTAAGTAAGCTAGAACAGACAGTGCAGCGCCGACATATGAAGAAATCAGCCAAATTAATGGATCAAAAACGTGCAATTAAACTACGATTTCCTTCAATATCAAAGAACTCAAAACGTCCTGGAATCAATACGTTGCATACCATAGTAGTAGTAGTAGTATCGGTATGCTGCATTGCAGCTGCATTTTTAAGAATGCTGTGCCGGCTTGTCGACAAAATTGCGCTGCCACCACTCCCTATCACCCATGACATTTACTAGATCATCCGCATCTTCAAGGCCAGTGTCCTTTAAGATGCATCTCAAGAATGTCATGGGCTGTCCAGCATGCTTATTCACTCCATGAGGCTGCCAAAGGCATGGGCAGCCTTGAATAGGCTTTCCAGGATTTGGAAGTCACCGAGAATTAATCAGAAAATTAAGGTCCGATTATTTAGAGCAGCAGTAGTTCCAGTACTCTTCTACGGGAGTCCATGCGTCGCTCTAACTGCTGAGGACACCAAATCTCTGGATGGCACATTCACAAGAATGCTACACCGGGTTCATTGTGTCAAGTACAATGCACACATCTCCAACCAGGCACTATATAACATTGGAGGTGTCTCATTGGTTCCCCCAAGCTTGACACTAGAACAAAATCGCCTCCGCTTTGCAGGACATTGCTTTCGTCGTGAGGACCAGCCAGTGCATAATCTTGTACTTTGGCAGCCTCATGGAGTGAATAAGCATGGTGGACAGCCCATGACTTTCTTGAGATGCATCTTAAAGGACACTGGCCTTAAAGATCCGGATGATCTAGCAAATGTCATGGGTGATAGGGAGTTGTGGCGGTGCAATTTTGTTGACAAGCCGGCACAGCATTCTTAAAAATGCAGCTGCAATGCAGCATGCCGATCCTAGTAGTACCGACTATGACTCATGCGACCCGGACAGATCGACAGTAGACGAACCGAGAAGGAGGACCAGAGATTCTACCGATGTTACACTGCTTGCATCGCCGGTACCGCAAACGGAAATACTGGAAGCCGCAAGTGGCGACGTCGGCAGAATCGAAGACTTCCTTACCGTCCCGCAGACCAGATCGCGGGAACCGGACATGGTAAGTTTGGCTGGAAGCCAAGATAATGTTATTAGGAGTATAGGAGGACACATGGCCCAGATAACTCGAAACTTCGGAGAAGGTTTTCGCATTTTACGTGAGTTAACCGCCCCGATGTCGAGATACGATTTCTATAACTTACAGGTAAGAATAAAGAGTAGGGTACATGCCTCCGTAGATAAACTTAAAGATTTACAGGAACTCGCCGAGTTGCGTGCCGACAACTTTACGCAAGTAAAGATAATTGATAAGTTGGTAAGTGCGAGAGAAATCCTCATCCAGTTTAAGTCGGTTATAGAATTAACTCAACAAGAGCAACTCGATCAACTGATGGGTGAGTCAGGTTCCGATGCAATGTTACAACCCAAGGAGGCAGAAGAACTATATTGGATAGATGGGAGGTTGGAAACGCTCACCAATTTTCTTCATAGATGCGGTGTACCGATCGACGAACCGGAAGTCGAAATGCAAGGGATGATGGAAGTTCTTACTACGGAAGGCTCGAGAGCCTACCAAATTCCACCAATGGATAGATTGTTTGTTAGCATATGGAGCGAAATTGGCGACGTTAGTAGAACAGCATCTGTGATTACTCGACAACAACAGGAGGTCGCAAACCGACAACAAGTCGCCGAGGATGAAGCGCAACAACAAATGGCACAGATCACCATCGAGGGTGAGAAACAACGAAGGAAAGAAGAAGCAAATATTGCAAAACTCCAGGCTCAAGCCGAATTTGAAGCCTCGGAAGTGCGGAGACTGGAGGAAGACATAGCGCGAGAAGCAGCCGCGGCGGCAACAGCACGACAGGCAGCAGCTGAAGAGTTAGCGCGAGTTGCGGCGAAAAACGCAGCAAGAAAGCAACATCTGAAGCTCGTGCCGAGTTAAAGGCGCGACAAATAAGAGCTCGTTTAGCTGTACAGGAGGTGGAGTTAGCGGCGAAACAACAGGAGGCCAACCGACATGAAAGGGAGATGAAACTCCAATTTGGGCTAAACCGTAGATCGCAGGAGTTAGCGAACGTGCAAGAGGATCTCGAACTCGACGCAAGAGATAGATCCATAAGGTCTCGAGCTGAACATGACTTGTCTGCCCTGGATCGCTTGGAGGTTCGACATTGCAAAATTCAAAAGCGTATAGACGAAGGAAATATTGGAGCGATTGAGCGAGGAGAAAAATTCGTAGAGGATTACTGCAAATGTTTTCCCCAAGTTATTCCCATGCTCAACTCTATGACTTCAATGAAACCAAGTATAGTTGTAAAATCGAAGGAGATCGGAGTACGATCGACCCGGAGTAACAGGTTTGTTATATCGGAGTCCATTCCATATCCACGAGCAACGTCATCGCCGATTTTAGCAGGTAAGGTAAGTAGTCCACCTACAGTAAGCCGTAGTTTACTAGTAGGCAGAGACGAACCTATGTTTATGACAGTCAAACAGGTAAGTAAGCCATTACCAGTTAAAACTGTGACGTGCTGTGCGAACCCAGTCATTTACAGACCAACTACGATTAAACCTGACTGTGTTACTCGACCATTGACACAATGTTCAACGAAACCTATAACTTCGCGGAAGGCTTGCGAGCCTACCGAATGACAACAGACAAACCTTGTAGGTAGTACCCAGAGGTTAATTCCAGACACACTGAAACCTACGACTTCGTGGAAGGCTTCCGAGCCTACCGAACGACAAAGGACCGTGGAAGTAGAACAAAGGCGAACGTGACCGACGAAATCTACACGTGTACGCAAACTCATCAACCACCTAATCCCGACGACAGTGACTCATCTAGTGACTCGGAGTCGACGGAACGGGAAATATTCCGTACTGGATCGGCGGATGATTACAAACAAGAGGAGAGATCGTGGAATCCTTACATCGACAATCCTCAACGAGAAACACCCATCCAGAAACCCGTGTTACAACCGACTGAGACGATTAGCACCAACAGACTCGCCGAAATAATGCGACCTGTAATGGACTGACTAGCTCAGCTTGAAGAGCGACTTGAAGCTCCATCGTCAGATCAATCACGGACCAGTGTGGAATTGGAACAACCTAGGACACATCGACCACCACTGGGAGAACAGGAGACTAGACAAACTCCGAACCATCGAGAAGACAATCCCGTTAATCTTTCCAACCGATGAATAACGCGTGGATGGGAATGACTGGACGTCGTAACTGAACAGGAACGCGGACAGTTAGATTTAGTTAACGAGATTGCTAAGTTTGCAGCCAGACACGGCACAACAACCGCTGAAGTTCTCTGGCAACGCGAAACACTGGCATACACTGGTAGACTATGTGGAGTCCCAGATCGCTAAGTGTGCCTTCACCTCGATGGAGAGGTTAATTACTTGCTCCAGGTTCTGTCTGGTGAGCCGAAACGATTATTGGAGACCTTTATTGGTGTTCCGAATGCCTTCGAGTTGGCATATGATCGCTTGTTTTCTATGCAGCCATGGCTAAATCTATTAAAGAAGACCTCTGTAGAGGCAGAAGCATTTCGAAATCGATCAATCTTCTACGACTTGCGGACGAAATCAAAAACGCTATAGGGACTTTACAGTCCATCGGACAACTAGAATACGCCAACGTGCCGATAGTTCTAATCAGCATAATCGGCAGACTCCATCATCGGTTACGCTGAGAATGGCGATGGATAGAGTACCAGCGTGAAGAGGCCGGTGGGCTATTGAAGCTCACTGATGTTTACCAATTGATTTCGCGAGAGGCTGTGGTTGAGACCAGGTCTAACTACACTGACCACCATATAGCAGCAGAAGGAATAGCTATAGCTGCGCCGAATCGGACCAAACCATTTCCGACGCTCGCGAAAGCCGTGACTTATGCCACCCTAACGGAAACTTCTAAAGTTCTGATGCCTAACGGCACCAAACAGCCACGACAACAGTTGCCAGCAGATTTTGTGGGATGCCCATACTGCGAACGGAATGGCAGAAATCATAGCGGACATAAACTACGTGGATGTCGCGCTTTTAGAGAGTTAGGAGTTGAAGAAAGACGACTCCAGATTCGCCCGTTGGATTCTTGTTGGAGATGTACCATGCTGGACACGTCCATAAGGACTGCCCAAACGACGATACATCTCCTCTATGTGGACGTAACCACGATGCGTTACTCCACACGAATAGTCATACTCCGACCAAACGCTTTCGACGAGAGCATCCCGATAAAGCGGCTAGATGTGACGCACTTTACAAGGAGCGCGCACTGCGTGAAATCCGTACCTTCTACACCGACTGTATGGATCAATCAGGATCATTGGACGAGAACGAGGAGGAAGACGATACCTTTTACGTGCATGTGGGGGGGAGGAACAACCATCGATAACACTCCTCACACAGAACCAATTGAAAGGGTTTAGCGTGATTCCTATAAAGATTACCGGAACCCGAGGGAGCAAGCGTATATACGCTACCCTGAACTCTGCATCGTCACATAGTTACGTCGGCGAACATGTAGCCAATGTAGTTACGGACATGAGTAAAGGTAAGACTGCTCAGTATACTGCTAACCTCATGAGTTACCAGTGGAGCACGGACCTTTTTAGTAGAAGCCACATTCAACGTCACACCTCTGAGTGTAGTTTAGGAAATGTAATTTTGTAAATTTTGGGCCATTTTTTACATTTTTATATTTTGTTAGGGCCACTATTAATAAATTTAATGTAATTTAACTGTACAATATGAACACAATCTAACATGGATGTGTTTTCCTTGGATTTGTTTTAGGTGTTTTATTTGTTTTAGGTGTTTTAGGTCATATCTCTGTATATCTTAAAAATCAAGGAATGTTTTTGTATTAGAAACTAGGGGATTCGCAAAGGGGTGAAAATTTTGTCTTTGTCAGGTTCCACCTCAGTCAAATTGGGTGCGCTACACTTAGATAACAACCCCCCCCCCCCCGGGGGGGGGGGGGGGGATGTTGTTAACTATCTAAAGTATTGTATTACGGCAATTCAATTCCTATATTAATGATTGTGGCCCTCATTAGACAAAGTTCCTAAGGGCCATTTAAAAGGAAGTGGCCCATTCATGACATTTTCCAATTTGAACCACTTAAATATAAAATAGCCCTCAGTAGTGAGTAGACAATGTTCGTAAGGGCCATTTAAAAGGAAGTGACCCATTTAAGACAATGTCTCATTTGAGCCACTTAAATATAAAATAGCCATCAGTAGTGAGTAGCCAATGTTCGTAAGGGCCATTTAAAAGGAAGTGGCCCATTTAAGACAATGTCTCATTTGAGCCACTTAACCCTATTAAACCCGGGGGGGGGGGGGGTCAATATGACCCATCCCGTGGTTTTTTTATTATAATTCTGAAACAAACGCAGTTGGGAATCTGAAATTTTATGACTTTTCCTAAAAATCTATTGTCTTCCTAGCAGTGAAAACCGTTTTCAAAAATATTGGGTACTTTTCGAGTTATAGCACCATTTTTTAACCCTACTTTTGGCACTTTTTTTGAGACGTTTTTTGAAAATTACATTTCATTAAATATGAATTGTAACATCTCTATTTTTGATTTACACCGGTTTTTTGGTGTTAGAAATTGGATGGAATTCATATAAATTGATTTAGAAATTTCAAACTTGTTTTTTTCGGTGGGTGCTAAATTTTGGTGGCAGCACCAAATTTTGAAATATGTCAATTTTGTAAATTGATTGTTTGAAACTTGTTTTTTACGCAATTGGGGTTTTTTGGGGTTCTGGATTCGATGAAATATATACGAGTTGCACCAAGCGTATCAAACTTGTATTTTTCGGTGAGACTGTGTGCAAATTTTGGTGCTAGCACGAAATTTTGAAAATCCATTTAATAGATAAAATTGCTTGTGACATTTTATTTCTTGCGTTTTAGAGATTTACGGCTGTTCTGAATTCAATGGAATATATAATTATCGAACTAAACATCTCAAACTTGTATTTTTCGGATGTGGGTGCAAAATGTGGTGCTAACACCAAATTTTGAAACCATAAAATATATCAATTGATTGTGTCACCTTGTTTCTTGCGCTATACGGGTTTGTGATGGTTCTGAATTCAATGGAATCAGTAAAAATTTCATAAGAGTTCTCAAACTTGTATTTTTCGCCGGTGGGTGAAAATTGTTGTGCCAGCACCAAATTTTGGAAAATATGCAAATTGATAAGTAGATAGTATCACCTTGTTTCTTGCGTTATACGGGTTTATGTGGGTCCTGAATCCGATGGAATCAAGAAAAACAGCACTGGACATCGCAAACTTGTACTTTTTGGTGATGGGTACGAAATTTGGTGCTAGCACCAAAATTTGCCAAATTACGCCGAAAAATACAAGTAGCAATGATCTGGCATATTAGAAATGTATTCCATTAGAATCAGCGCCCTCGAAAACCTGAAAATGTGAATTTATAGCATCGTATAAGTGAATTAAAAATTTTGTGTTCTAACTGAAAAGTGCTGGTTACTTGTTTTTTTCATTTTTTTCCTACGCAGAGAGGACTAAACAGCCATTTATAGTAATCATATCATTTTTTTATATTTTCCAATGTATTTTGCACCCCAGAAGAAACCTGTATTGAAAAATAATTAGCCGAAAATGTAACTTTCAAATTTGGTGAAAATTGTGCACTACTTGTAATTTTGGTGCTGCAATATAACCCCCCCAGTACATTTTTTCGAAAATTTTTTTTTCGGTCGGATCCAGACAAGTGATACCTACGTACAAACAAAAAATCAGACGTTTTCGTAAGTATTTGTAGTTTTTAAAGGGGGGGTCAATATGACCCCCCCCCCCCCCGGTATTTGTACAACATTTTATAGCCCGGTACTAATAGGGTTAAATGTATAATGGCCCTCAGTAGACAATGTTCGTAAAGGTCATTTAAAAGGAATTGGCCCATTCAAGACAATGTCTCATTTGAGCCACTTAAATGTAAAAATGGCACTCAGTAAACAATGTTTGTAAGGGCCATTTAAAAGGAAGTGGCCCATTTAAGACAATGTCTCATTTGAGCCACTTAAATGTAAAATGGCCCTCAGTAGACAATGTTCGTAAAGGTCATTTATAAAGAAGTGGCCCATTTAAGACAATGACTCATTTGAGCCACTTAAATGTAAAATGGCCCTCAGTAGACAATGTTTGTAAGGGCCATTTAAAAGGAAGTGGCCCATTTAAGACAATGTCTCATTTGAGCCACTTAAATTTAAAATGGCCTTCAGTAGACAATGTTCGTAAAGTTCATTTATAAGGAAGTGGCCCATTTAAGACAATGTCTCATTTGAGCCACTTAAATTATAATGGCCCTCAGTAGACAATGTTCGTAAAGGTCATTTATAAGGAAGTGGCCCATTTAAGACAATGTCTCATTTGATCCACTTAAATCTAAAATGGCCCTAGATGGCAATACATACGAATTGATTTCTGCATTTTGTTTCTCGCATTACGTGTGCGAGAATTACATGTGTTACATGTGTTTTATGTTGGTTCTGAATTCATTGGAATAAATAAAAACGGCTTTAGACATTTCAAATTGTATTTTTCGGAGGTGTGTTCAAAATTAATACTAAACAAAACTAATAACAAAATTTTAATTAAAAAAACTTCCCAAGAAATTGGAATATTTCCCTTATATAATCAGCGCCCCAGAAAACCTAAAAATGTGAATTTAGGCACGCTAATAAGAGTTAATTTTTTATTATTATTTCCGGTATGAATAGGGTTAAAGGTGTAAAAAGGGTAAAAAGTTAAAGTGCCCATTCAAGACAATGTCTCATTGGAGCCACTTAAATGGCCCTCAGTAGACACTGTTCCTAAGGCCCATTTAAATTGGTCTGGGTCCTTCAAGACAAATCTCCCATTGGATACACCCAATGAAGGAAATGTCATATCATAGCATAGCAAAGCATAGTATATTACCATAGCATACATACATAACATAACATAATGCATAACTATATAATAATTCAGCTGGTCGAGACAATGACAAATATAGAATATAACAATATTATAGGTATAGAATAATAATGAAATTTATAGAGGCACATAAATAATGGCTATAATAATATAGCACATACTGAATTTGTAAGGCTGAAGTGTTTTCAATACTAACTGCTAATGGATTATATTCCTGTCGCTAGAATATCGTTTCTAGTAGTCGTGAAATGTTAGGATACATACCTAACATAACATCTACAGTTTGTTATCATAGCATGCATAGCATACATCTTATATCAGCAAACCAAACATAAACTGTAGCATGCTCTAAGACTAAGGGTCGGACAATAGCTTGCCATAGCATAGTTATATACCATACCATACATACCTTAAATACTGTAGCATGCAACATTGTAATCCTTAACTATATTTCCTTGTTTTTTAGGTTTCAAACCATGTCTTATTAATGTTAAACTGTAGTGGCCGCTAAATTAATCAAGTTTCCATAATTATTCATGTGTATTCATGTTGTATTTGTGCAAATTATTAAACACCTTCCGTTTGGCACGGCTTAGTGAAGTACAAGAGACGGCGAAGCACATAATAACAAAGAATTGAATATAGTGGCTGCAGATATGGTTTGACAAATGGGAGCTAGGTATATTAGGTAGTATTTCAAGGTCTACCTTTTTTTGGCCTGAGCCGCTAGCGGAATGGTAAGAGCGCCAAACTGGCGGTCACCACTTCGATCCCATCTGGACGTCATTCTCGACTTTGCTAAGCTGTGCCCAACAAAAGTTATAATAATTATTCATGAATCAATAATTATTGCTGTTCAATTTATTTCAATTCGTTGAGTAGAAACATATGTAATTATCAGATTCTGCATTTTTGCACTTCTGTTTCTCGCTACTTTTCCTTGTTTCGGCGTCTATATTCTACCTATATTATTTTTTTTTTAATAAAACTCTATAATTACGGCCATTGTGTCAATTATTTTCTTCCACCACTGCGTGGAACATCGTGGTATTTATTGCTATTTCAAAATATATTTTAGAAGGAAAAAAGTTCTGGAAGGGCCATACCTCACTACTTGTTAATTAGAGCCCCCTTGTAGTATCAGCATATATCCTATATAATCTGTATATCTGTACCGGTCTCCTACACCTAGGCCAGTCCCCTAGGTGTAGTATACCACACTACTTCTCTACAATAAAATCCAAATAATATAATAATAAGCCCTCCACCATTCTTTCCTGTCTAAGTCAATATATGAGTTTGTTTTAATATAATAATCCTAAATTATAATAGGTCACAATTACATTCAATAGTTTATACACCTGTAAAAGCTTTTGCTGAATTGCCCGGTTATTTTTCCTTATTTTTCCCGTAAAATACTCTGTAGTTGGTTTAATAGGCGTAAGAGGCCGTATTATTGCTGTATCGGTGTGTTTTAGAGGATCTAAGAGCTATTTCCTCCGTATGTGTACTGTGGAAGGCATAGTTGATGATTCTATGACAATTCCGTGACGCAAAAGGGGATAGATACTCTTGAACAGTAGTTACTATGACGACGGTTAACAGCTGATATTCATACGTGTCGATTTTCTTTGTTCTACGGCGTCTCTCAGTTCAGTCATCCAATCAGAGCATTTTTATGGCTCTTGTACAGAATAATGTCTTGTAATAATAATAATATATAAAAATAATAATATAAAATAATAATAAATCCTTATTTATTATAAGGATTATAAGGATTAAATTATAATAAAAATAATAAATATAAAATAATAATAATAAATCAGAATAATATCTTGTACATAATATGGTTGATGAATTATTATATTTGGAATAACGATAAATAACCCCGAAAACCCAATATTCTTGATATACCGAAGGTAAGAGAGAAAGGTTACATATAACGATTGTGACTTATGTTAAAGTGGTTTGAAGTGAATCTAATGTTATTTGATAGACCCTACATGATTCGGTCCGTGTTCCTTTTATATGTGACTAAAATCAGTGAAGATCGGCAGATCAGTGTGCAGTATTGTGCAGCATTGTGTATGAGTGAGACTGATAACGAAGCATTTCCTAAAGAATGCGCCATATATGTGAATTGTAACTAAGCCATATCGTTGTGAGTAGTTTAAGTCATAACTCTGTTTATAGATAGAGCGCCACGTCCTAAAGGAACTGTTAATATTCCCCGAAGGTGAATAATATTGTCAGAGATTATATAATACTGTCAGTCGAATAATACATTAGGCTTACATAGCAATACGATTAAGCCGTCGAACCCAATCTCCCGGGTATATCCAGCGGGTGAATGATCGCGCACCGATTGGTTTCGACTAGTGTAGTGAATCAAATACTTGTCAGAGGCTAAAAGTGATTTATTATCTAGAAGACATCCTAATTTGGCGGGTTAAACTGCCAAAGGTCTGAAAGCGCGAACAATAACGGATATAGCTTCTGTATTGCAGTAGGCAATAAAGCTGAAGTACCGGCAACCGGTACCAAGTAGGCCTGACTACCTAACCACCCGGACCGGTACATACAGCAGTACAGGTACAGCAGTATTATTCGATTTTGATAATTATATACCGGTAGGCCTTAATAATTAATCAGGGACTGCAGCCCTGGTTTTTTATTGAGATTTTTACTTATTTCTGTCAAGTTTTATTTGTTTGTAGGCCAGTATTGAACAGAAGGCGTGTAAGCCTGATCAGATTGTACAGACAATTTGTAGGCTGAGCTGTTGTCTGATTGCTGTTAAGTCTGAACGGATTGCAGTGTGTGTAGAGCCTCTGTCCGATAAAGAACGGTTAGGAAGTAGGGGCAGCCAAAGCTGTAAGGTAAACCCCCAACTAAAGAATAAGTCGTACTACTGGGTTAGAACGCATACTACCTAATCATTTCGGAGTCTGCATGTCCTGTAGTTTATTTAGGCTTGAGAGTAGTCTGCCATCGTTTAGTCTGTACGTTGTTTGTGTAGTCTGTACAGGTAGCGTATAATATTTATTTAGATAATTTGTAGGCTGGATAGTTGTCTGGCTGTTATTAGGTCTGAAGGATTGCAGTGTGTGTAGAGCCTCTGTCCGATAAAGAACGGTTAGGAAGTAGGGGCAGCCAAAGCTGTAAGGTAAACCCCCATCTAAAGAATAAGTCGTACTACTGGGTTAGAACGCATACTACCTAATCATTTCGGAGTCTGCATGTCCTGTAGTTTATTTAGGCTTGATAGTAGTCTGTCAGTATTTGGTCTGCATTTTGTTTGAGTAGTTTGTACGCGTAGCGTAATATTTATTATTCAGAGTTTATGCGATTATTCGCAACATTCATATCCCCAAGTTTGTTCCTACAGTAATTGTGTTTGTTATACATACCGCTATAGTTAAATTAACCCCGGTACTACACGGGCTGCTTGGCGTAGGTAAAGACTGGTGATTTTGTGCACCGGTCACTCCAGCAGATGCCGTGGTTCTTTTAGCTGTTCAAGTATATTTAACTACTGATTATATGTTGTACAAGTACTCGTACCTAATTTAGGGTTTAGTGTACAGTGCTTTCCGAAAGTAATTAGTGTAGGCATTATATTTGTGTTGTAAAGTGGTTGATAGGCACGTTCGATTAGCTCTATTAACTTCTAGGTAGGAACACTCCGTGATACATAACGTAGTACCTATAGCGATACGGCTATAGGTCGTCAGGCGGTGGTATTTTCCTATCTGGACAACGCAGTGTATTTACTACTACGTATTATTTTCAAATACCGCAGTACCCTGTCCGTTGTAATAACCAGAATTCTAACCCTTTGTTGGGCTGGTTTGTAGACTTCTTGTAAAATTACCCTGAAAATTCGTATTTTGTGTTTTTGTAAATTTTTGTGTTTATTTAGAGATTGTAATCTCACCCGAATTGTACGTAATTTGTAGTATTAAGTAACTTAGGTAAATTAGCATTATTTGTTTTAGTATCCTATAAGTAACACTTCACTGAAAGCGCACCGCTTTGTGTAGTGATTACTCCCCAGAAATAATAACATTTATTTCAAACATTGACAAAACCCATTAAAACGGGTATATATATATTATAAATCAAATCTAACGATTTATATATAGTAGGCCTACCATACAACCATTAGGTCTCAATATCAGTTGCATTACTGCTCAAATAACGGTAATAAAGTAAGTAAAGTAACCAAGTAACCCTAAAATTCAGAAATTCAATTATTTAAAATAATTGATATACCGGTATTTACGATAGGCCTATTATCTTTATTTCTATAAATTTAGGCTGAAATTATACCGGTACTTGTAATTAATTCTAGTCCAGAATTATATATACTACAAACTGTAAGCTGTATACCGGTATTCCCGATAGGCCTATTATATATTTATATATCTTTGTGCTAAAATTATACCGGTATTCTGTGATAAACCTAGTCTGTAATAATACTTATATAGTTATATATACTATAAGCATACCGGTATTCTAATATATTATATATATCACGCTACATTGAGTAGCAGTATCGGTAATTAATTACTAGGCTAGCAGTTAACACTGAATTACTAGACTTGCTTAGACTGTAATATAGCGGTAGACATTCAACTGTTTAAACAAACATGTCTGATACTAAGCAGAACCTGTCAGACAGTTTATTAGATGTAACTATCTGCGACTCAGATAAAGGTGTAGAACCGTCTACACCTAAGTTCAGTTCACCCCCCACTGTGAGGAAGGTCATCCCTCCAGTAGTAATAAAAGAACCTAGGCTGGTCCAACATCGTAGGTCTATCATAGGCACTCGAGCTCAGGTCAAGCGGGACCAAGAAGCAGCGGAACAGCAACAACCCGCGAGCCAAGAACTTATTTCTCAGTGGCCCGACAGCTCCAGTAGTGAAGATACTGTAGAACTGACACCCGAGCGCGGAGCAAGGATGACGGATGCGGTTTATTCGGATCCCCTTCTCATCCTTCCTGCAGCCGTACTCACTAGGCTATTGATCGCGGTGGAAGAACACCAGATCGATTGGGCAAGAAGTAAGCGCTCAACTAAAGATAGTTATGTGGGATACACAAAGGAAGAACTGAAATCTATGGTCGAGTCGCAATGGAACTTCCCCGGACCCGGACTCCCGTTTGATTTATCAGAAGCTGCCTGGGAAGACATACACCGGATGGGAGTAGCCAAGGAAACCATCGATCCAGCTGTGTGGAAGAGGTCCGCAGCCGGATACGCACAGGGATTCTTCAGCTCTATGGAGCGAGTAGAAAAACAACTGTTACAACAACCTCAAGGACCTCAAGAGCAGGGACAACTGCTTTATCAAGTTAGAGAAAGAATTCTGCGAATTAGGCTAATATTATCAGCCTTTGAAGAGGCTTCTAAAAGAAGACAAGACACGTCGTTGCAAGTTGCCGTAAAGACTTGGTTTCAACGGGTGAGTCGCCAGGTTCAAGGAACAGCTCAGTGGAAAGATCAGCTGGAGGAGCGCTCAACCCATGGAGAATCAACAGACGCTACTTTTTCCCAAGTGGAAAGTGAAGTGACGGCAGAGAAACCGCATAAGAGGGATGCCATTGACATCTATCTGTCAGACTATCAGCATTTCGTAGGTGATGAAGAGTTGCGGAGAAGACTAGAGGGGCTTAGCCCTAATAGTGAAGGAGCCCAGCGTGTGTTGGATGCAATTGATGTGGATAGGTTAGCGGCGAACCAAGCTAAATTCGATGAACAACTCCGCATCGCTAGAGACCAAGAAGAACAATTAAAGAAAAAACGTATAGAAGATAGAAAGACAGCGGCAGTGGCAGAGGCAGAAGCGGAAAGAAAGGCGGCAGCAGAAGTGGCAGAGGCAGAAGCGGAAAGAAAGGCAGCAGTGGCAGAGGCCGAAGCGGAAAGGAAAGCGGCAGCAGCAGTGGCAGCGGCAGAAGCCGAAAGAAAAACAGCAGAGGCAGTGGCAGAAGCAGAACGGAGGGCATCTGAAGAGGCAACCCAACTAGAGTTGGAAAATCTTCAAGAGAGGCAAGACAACTTCAATAAACAGTTAACAGCTAGTAATATGCAGATGATGAGTCGATCTACTCCCAAAAAACAGGGGTATACATCATCTGAGGAAGGCGATACTACCGATCCTGAAGGCAAAGGAAATAGATCTCACCTAAGCAGACGCAAAAGAACATTCCACCATCAGAAATTGCCTGATTTGCCTCCAGCTGTTAGAAGGCAACTAAATAACACCAACTTAGGTAGTACAGAACCCACAGACCAAACAATTACAATAGAGAGACTCCCTACTATAGTAGATGAGCCTGAAATAATTAGGCCTGTTCCCGAAGCCACCCTTTCAGTCGTAGAGACACCTGTACTCCCTGAACCTACTTCTCAATTCCCTCTGCACAGCACTAAGTTACCTGTGCCCAGCAGAACAGTCCGTGAGACAGTTCATACCCTGGACTCCGAGCGAAATATTCATGATTTGTCGCCCGTTGTCCCTCGTCCGCCCGCTACAACGTTGGCGAATCCCGCTTCGGCGGTCGAATGGGTGGATGAGAGACGACGGGGGATGGATCTCCTGCTCGGACAGATGCAGGAGACTGTTCAACAATTCAAAGGCACAGTAAGGGAAAGTAGGCTAGAGTTGCAAGAAGTGCAGCAAAGTATCGCGCTAGAACGCGATAAATTAGTAAATACACAAAGGGGTATACCACCACCCCCTGTAACAATGTGTCAACCTGTTAGGTCTGAAGTATCTCATGCGAAAGGTGTGGAGCCTACACGCATCTATACTGCTAGCGAAGTAGAAACTCCTATAGTGAACCCTATTAAGGGTAATTATAGACCTGTTGATAATGATATTCCCTATAGACCGGATCATAATCCGAGAAATTTATATACCGATAACTCAATATTAAATAACACGATGGCCCAAGAAAGTTTTACGCGTCAAATGGCTAGAACCGAAGCCCGGCAAGCGGTAAAGGTGGGAGAGATCGTCAAGTTCAATGGAGATGAGATGAAATGGTTACCTTTTAATGAATATTACAAAGATAACATACAGAACTCTGTGCTATCTAATGGAGAGAAACTTAGATTCCTCATCGAGTGCTTGGAAGGATCTCCCAAGTTAATGGCGTTAAAGTTTATTGGACATCCTGACGGATTAAGACAAGTTTGGGATACACTAAACATCAGGTATGGTAATAGGAATAACATAGCTGGGTATTTGTATGCAAAGTTGGTAGCGCCCCGAAAGTTTATTAGCAGCGGAATTATAGAGTTTTCCGATGAGATTCAGGAGATCTGTAGACAATTAGATTGGCTAGGTAAGTCTCAGGAGTATCAGAATGCTATGGTTATTAGAGCAGTGGCTTCTACTTTACCGAAGGGTGGAGTAGGTACACGCTGGGATAAGAAAGTGTTATATATGATGGAACAACAACGACGAGACCCTACCATGGCTGATCTCATGTCATTCCTAGATGGAGAAGTGAAATTACAGCTCCTGAAACTGTCCAGGGAGAAGACACCGGAAAACAAGGTAAGTGAAAAACCCGTCTCTAGGAGAAAGGTAACACCAGTGTGTTATACAGACGACGGCGAAAGCCAGACTTCTCAAGGAGAAGATAGCGGGAAAGACACTGAAAGATCTTATTATGTCAATAAAACACCTAAAGATCAGGTAAGTAAATTCAAGTCTCGAACAAATGACAGGAGAGAACAGGTAAGAAAAACTCCTCCTACGTCTCCCAAGAGAATTCAGGTGAGAAAGCCCGAAGAAAAAGCAAGTGTACACAATGTGACTCAGAGTAAGGTGAGTAACATCAAACCGAAATGTGCGCTATGTGACGGGACCCATCGCTTAAATATGTGTGATGAATTTCTAAAGAAATCATTAACTGAGAGACGTGAAGTCATGTGGGATAAGCGGTTATGTTATAATTGCCTCAGACAAGGACACCAACGGCGAACCTGTTACTCTGACATAAGGTGTGCAAAGTGTGGTGCGAAACATCATATCTTGTTGCACGCTGAATTCGATCGAAATAGTCCTAATCAGGTAAGTGATTCCGAACTACATGTCCAATTCAGTGATGTGAACGACACTGATCAATCTGAGATGGAAGGATTCTATACGGACGAGTTCTCCGACGAAAACGAATCCTGTTACATGATAAATACCGCAGTGTATCGAGCACTCACATATGAAAAAGATACAGACAGCGACTTCACTCTAACTACTTCTGATCGACAACCATCGTGGAAAGCACCAGAATAAGAAAATAAATAAAGATCTAAGGACCTATA
>JAUCBJ010009015.1:0-58475 GCA_032718475.1 Nemertoderma westbladi | reverse complement strand
GACTAATCACAAATCCGGATTGTGGTTTAACTTTCTTGTATTTTTAAGGCATTTCTTTGTATATAGGATCTCATAATTAGGTAGATTACACTTTCATCTATCAAATGATACCAAAAACTCAATTTCAACAAAATGAGCGCTGAGCCTTAGTCGTGCATAGTTTATGATATCGACGGACTGGTGCATGCAATTGTATGCCTCAGATCTTGATAGGGTGGGGTTTAGCTGAAGGTACGTTATATATTTAGACCGGCCTTGCGCCGCTTTATCCTTGATAGAATTACGAAGATAATTCATTGACGATTCAATAACGTCCTTGTAGGTGAAGGAGGTTAACTCGTTAATATAGTTACAGAAAGGAGACTTTAGTTGCATAACGTGATGTAGTGGTGAACCACAAAAATAGTTATTCTATTTAATATGTTGAATAGCTTTCGCAGCCCGCGCCTTGACAAGATCTTTTAGCATTGGTCGGTTGAGTTCGATATATATCATCTCGTTTGGAGTTGATGCTTTGACCCCAAGTATAGTTTTATTTGATTTCTAACTGATATAGGTTTATATTACCCCATGCTTCGCAGTTATACAATATGGCGCTGGAAAGACAAGCATCCAGCACACATTCCTTAATTTTAAGCGGGGCAATACAATTTTCTCGGAGGAATGCAAAGTACTTTGCGAAATGTTTTTGTTTGCGGTTGATGTCGTCGGCAAACATATCTAACAGTAAGTACAGTAAGTTAAAACCGTACTGCAGTAACATTAGTACACGACCCCCACTGCTGTTATACACACCCTCAAGCGATAGAGGTTTTGAGCCTAGAGAGACGCCATAAGGTACTGAATGTTCATATCAATGGGATTCCGAGGGGTATAGTGACGCCATGACCAATCACAGACCGTTTTCATATTTTGAATATTTTTTAAAATGAAAACACCAATATATCGGCTATTTTATCATCTTATTGAATTCTGTAAACAACATTGTGTTTCTGTGATATTATTGCATCTAATTAATCTGGTTTTGAATTTGAGTCGTGAACCCCATTGGGCGAATACGACAGGAGAACTTCAATTGAAGCAAAAAGTCGTGAATGTTAAAATTTAGGGATGTCCCGGAATTCCGTTCCGGTCGGAATTCCGGCGGTTATTGCCCGATTCCGGTTCCGGCCGGAATTGCCGGAATGGGGTCAATTCCGGCCGGAATTTTACCGGAATTACCAGTTTCCTAAGTAGTTTGATACTTGCCAATTAGTTTGTTAAATTATTATCAAAATTTATACATTTTTTTAACATATACTTATAAAAACTATTGTTTAAGATGCAGTACTAGTTAACACTTGTACAAAAAGTAAAGAAGTAAAGTTTTCTTCGGCCGTTAGCTTAGAGCTACCATTTAAGGATGCAAGGCGGAGATAGAGATACCCCCTTCTAACCACTTCAAATCATTCGTACCGAAAAGAAAACTGCCGTGGTCCATGCGAGGTTCGAACCCACAACCTCCAGAGAGATGGGAATTCAATGCAACCACTACACCAAGGTGGAACCTAATGAACCTGTAACGAGGGAAAATTTCTGACACACCCTTTTTTTTAAGTAAATTTAGTCTTGATGGGTATGCATCACATTTCCAAAAAATTGTCACCTGACAACTGTTTTTAGAACGTCAAAATTACACCTCCCTTGCTCCACTGGTAACACATAAGTAAAAAGCCATTTGTTAAAAAATATAAGATGAGTCTCACATTTACAAAATATTTCTATACCCAAAGGTATCAATCCAGGCTTTCAGCATACCATTAAGTCATGAGTCGTTTGTCAAAAAAAAATGGAACATGGGACATAATCACTTTCGCTCATAAGTCGTTACTTACGATTTACCAGTAGAGTGGAGACGCTCCCATTGAAACCAATGTGTTGGTGTTCCATAATATATTTTGACTTCCGACATAAGACTTACCAGTGAAGCATGGGCCTTAACGAGTGGTTTTACAATTTGTTTATAAAGTTACGTTTTTTAGATTGATTTACATTATTATGCATTTATTTTACATTATTTTACTTTGATATAATTATTAAATAATATGATAATATTAATATTGGTATTGTCCAACATAACATATAGGATTACCCCTAAAGCTTTGCAGCTTATTTCCAAGGGGGTCCTTTATGTTACTTGGTTACAAATACAATATTACACAAATACACTAGGCTAACCTAAAACTAACATAAAACGTTATTACGCTACGTAGGTATTGCGTCTTTAGGTCCTGCAGGTGTGGTAGTTGGGTCATTCATCAATATTCCCTGCGTCGTGGGTGCTGCATACAGAATGTTTATTTATATTTACAGCAAAGCTATTTCTTACCAGAAATCTATTTATTCCCAACACAATTAAACTGTAAGATGTACCGGTACTATTAGCTCTCGTTTATTGTTCTGATTCGAATAACATGTCACTGTAACATGCTCCTTTGCCTTAACGACACTGAGGATATTGCACTAAACGAAACCAGGAAACCCGAAACCTCTGGTCAAAGTAGGGTTTTAAGTATGAGCCTAAATACCTAACTTTTGGCCAAGGATATACGTTTCTAAAAAAACAAGGAAACTGAATTCCCTGTCGTATAAGACCAAGTACCCCCCTCCCGTCGCCATAATAGCCCGTAATGCGCCAAAATTCATTTATTTCACAAAAAAATTATAAGGTTTAATGGGTCATTTAGTGTATTTCACTAATTTATACAAAATTCCGGTTCCGGCCGGAATTCCGGCCGGAATATTCCGGCATGTTGAATTTCGGTTCCTGTTCCGGTTCCGGCCGGAATGAAAATATCGATTCCGGGACATCCAGATACTAAACATAATATTCAAAATGTAGATGTTTTTTTCACAAATAATGTTTTTGCTATACTATATTAATAATTTTTAAATTCTTAAGAAATAATTATCTGCTTCATCAAAATTATTGACTTTTTCATTATTATTAATCATGACTCACACTAAATGTAATATTTAAATGAAAATAATTTAATTTAAAGTTTAATTAAGATAAATAAGCACGTCACCAATAGAGGCACATAAATTTATCAGTCCATCTATACGCACCTGTTTGTGTTGTAATTAATTGTATATTTATGTACAAAAATAAGCAAAGTTTCTGATCTCTGGCTCTGGTATTTTTCAAAATAACTCTCGGTCAGGTTCACCGTAATTACGAAAGGAGTCTCTGTTTCAAGTCTAGTCATAAATAATATTTTACTGAAATTACCTGAAAAATTTGTTACGTAACATTATTTAAAACAAAAGTATCACACATTTTGCATTGATCGAAAATTGCAGAACAAGAAAGTATAAATTTTAGCACAGCATGTAATTTTAGATATATTCAGAAACATAAACTAATTTATAATTATTTTCAATTTTGATGACTTTCAAATGTACTCTTTTTGGTCTTTTCATTTAAAAATATTCAATAAAAATGTTTATTTTGCCATATTACGTGGTTGAACACTTTTGTTGTAAAACATTGCTAAGTCAGCAATCAGCAAATGAATTAAGACTACCGGCAATGATTAATTAAAATAAACTCACAAGCACTCTCTTCGAATGTCACAGTAAAAGGTCCATTTGGATCAATAGATCCAGAGAACGTAGTTGAAAGTATATCTTCTAGTTTACAGTTGTAAACACCAGCATGTTCCTTCTTGCAACCAGAGAATTGGTATTTGAAGTAGAATGGTGAGGTTGTTTGTCCATCAATGAGCGGCGAAAGGCTGGGTGGGTCTTCGGTAAGGTATTCCCCCTTATCTAGACAACTAGGCCTATCATCTTTTTTTATTACTGGTATTATTTCTGAAAGAAATGGGTTTGGAAATACTGTGGCGAGTTCTACCTCTTCGGTACTTCCGGGTCCCTGAAACACTAATTCTGACTTCGCATTTCCAGGGTGATTTAAAGGTTTATATCCAACGCAATAAATATCCCAACTGACTGTTAGTTCATCGCAATAAACAAGTGAGGATCCAGATATCTTCAGTTCAGGATCATTCGGGACGAACTTGGTAAATACCTCAATGGCAATAACATCACCTGGAAGTAAATAAACTTTAGGCCTATTTCAATTCCCAATGAATGTGAGATACATTAATTATAATTACTTTAAAAAGTACGGTATCATAGCATAGCACCGGAAGTTATTGGATTGGCCCTAACAAACCAAATACCTGTACCGGCATCATAACCTATAAAATATCAATATAAGTGCAGAAGTGTTATGTATACGGGTAAATATATGATATGCCATTGATTACGGTAGAAAATGCAAAAAGAGAAAATAGGCCTGCCTAGAGTTGGCAACTTAGAGTAATCATTAAATATGGAAGATTAAGGATACCGGTAGCGATAAAATCTTCAGTATAAAAACAAAAAACCATGCTGATTGTATTATCCATCCATAGATCCGTGAGTAAGTATGCTAAAGTATGTAATATATTTTAGGAAAGTTTTAGCTTTAGATACCCCAATACCCGACAAAAATATATATATTGAGATTCTTCTATATTTTAGACACTCATTAGAGACTTACCTGGCAATACTAAACATAGTGATATCAATAAAATACCAATGGTATTAATTGTAAATGTATTGCCTCCATTGCGTTTATAATCTGCCATAACATGACCTCCCAGTACCGGGAAATATAATAATCAATAACGATTAGCAGATAGGCATATAGCCAGCAAGTTTAGAAGTTACAATAACCCTTACCAAACATATATATAAACGATACAATATGCCGTAGAATCTCACCAATATCTCTACCAATAAGCTATCAGTACTTTGATTTCCAGATAGGGGGGGGGGGGGGGGGGGGGGGGGAGGAACTGGACGAAATAAAAAAAAATTCACCCCTCTCCAGGGGAAATTGGACGCAAATAACAGATGATTACTCTCAAAAATAAAACTGTAACCTGTTCTATTGTCTTTAGTTTATTGTTTTGGTTAAAATAACGTGCCACTGTAACCTGCTCCTTTCCCTAAATGGAGAATTAAACATTGAGGCGGGATATTAATTCGCCAAGGAGGGTTTTGCGTACAGTCCCCCCCCCCCCCCCCCCTGTCTCTTGATTTCACTGGCAACTTGTGCTTCTTTGATATTTGACACAAATGACTGAATGAAAAGATACCGGGTAGAAAGTTGGATTATGACTTTTTTATTAATGTGGGGGTTGATGATTCTGATGCAGAATTTCATGCCGAATCAAAATCTGGAAACGATTTTTCCAAATCTTGCTTAGTTTTCGATATATGGGGTAGAAGATACTGGCTCAGATATATCGCAGCGCAGACAGGACAGGCAGTAGCCTTGGTCAGTAAAAGCGATGTGCGATGGTAGGACCGGAGCCGGACAGGAGCAACATATAACCTGTATAAACCAAAACAAAACTAATACCAAAACGATATAACAATAAACGATATTGTTACCAATTGAGTGAATGGAACAGATTAAAGAGGCACACTTTTCTAACCAAAACAATAAACGATATTGTTACCAATTGAGGGAAAGGAACAGGTTACAGAGGCAGGCTTATCTAACCAAAACAATAAACGACATTGTTACCAATTGAGGGAAAGGAACAGGTTACAGAGGCAGACTTATCTAACCAAAACAATAAACGTTATTGACAGGTTACAGAGGCAGGCTTTTCTAACCAAAACGATAAACGATATTGTTACCAATTGAGGGAAAGGAAAAGGTTGGTTACAGAGGCAGGCTTATCTAAACAAAACAATAAACGACATTGTTACCAATGGAGGGAAAGAAACAGGTTACAGTTTACAGAGGCAGGCTTTTCTAACCAAAACAATAAACGATATTTAACCATTAATGATTAAAACAGGCCAGTGTGTCTATATATACCTTTCTAGTTGGAGGAAAATTAAGTAAAATACTTTGCATTGAACGTTTGAAAAAATGAAAATTCAGGAAGAAACAAAAATCAATGAATATGTTTCGTGTTGCGCGAAGCGGAAAAAGATAACGCATTTAAATTTTTTTTGTTTTAAGTTGGTCACTATAGGTTGAAAAATGCCTGAATGAAAAATGAGCGTTACCTCAAGATTTGGCGAGGCTGCGAGGGGAGAACGGTTTTTATCAAGGGTACGGATTTACGACAGAGCCGCGGTCTGACGGTAGGCTTAATCAATAATTAATAAAATTGTAATAATAGTTTATTTTAGTTCATTGCTGCATTGTGTAATTTATAATTAGGCCTATCAGCCTATAGGCATAAGTTTGTAAGTATATAATTTTTACTTAATCGATGATTTTTAATACGTTTTTATAAGTCAATTACGAAAATTATTATAAGCAATTATTACAGTGTATATATTTTTATGACTTGTGGCATTTTTTGTACTACCGGTCAGCCGGTAGGCCTACCGGTAATTAATATTTTTGATTGGGTCCTACCGGTATAACAGAGAATTTTCACCCCCCATGTAAAACATAAATTCACCCCCGGTTGAAATTCCCCTGTCAGCCTGTGTATTCTCACTCCATTTTTTGTGTTATTTGGTGGATTTGGTGGTTATTTAGGTGTATTTTCCCTAGTGTATTTTAACCCCCTCCAGTGAAAACTCACCCCTGCATTTATAAGTTTTCACTCTGCAAATCCATCCCCGGTTAAATTTCCCTAGTGTAGGCTATTCTAAGAACTCCGGTATTTTTTGTATCTTCTACAGTATTTTACTATACCGGTATACAAATCTCCAGCGTGTGTTTGTCTGTGTGTTGTGTACTTGAGGTATCTGTGGTCGTCTGTTCGCTTATCTCATATCTGTCTGTCTGTAGGCTTATATGTATCAGTGTATAGGAGGCCCTATCGAATTTAAATTATATTGAAATTTAAATATCATGGGGGTAAGAATACACAGAGGAGGGCTAAATTTCATTACAAAATCACCCAGACAGCCAGAGTACCGGCACCGCGGTACCTAGTTTCACGCCCGGCAGCCTGGTTAAAAATTAAAATACACTAGTAAATTCTAACCGGGGATGAACAGAACATTGAGGCAATATAACATTGGAGGTGTCTCATTGGTTCCCCCAAGCTTGACACTAGAACAAAATCGCCTCCGCTTTGCAGCACATTGCTTTCGCCGTGAGGATCAGCCAGTGCATAATCTTGTACTTTGGCATCCTCATGGAGTGAATAAGCATGGCAGCATGGTGGACAGCCCATGACTTTCTTGAGACGCATCTTAAGCTTAACTGCTTAAAGGACACTGCTGATGTGGATGATCTAGCAAATGTCATGGGTGATAGGGAGTTGTGGCGGCGCAATTTTGTCAACAAGCCGGCACAGCATTCTTAAAAATGCAGCTGCAATGCTGAATGCAGCATGCCGATCCTAGTAGTAACCGTGGATGAAAATACACTAGGGAATTTTAACCGGGCTGCTGGGGGGGGGGGGGGGGGGGGGATTTTTAGGGGGGTGAAACTGCTGCTACACCGGTGACCACTGACCAGTCAGCCAGTGACTGGTACGAACTACGAATTACCCATAAAAAACACAATATTACCCACAAAAAATTAGACAAAAAACACAATATTACCCACAACAATACACAATATTTAGGCAGGTGGCAGGCAGGTGTATCCAGGTATCAGTGTGTGTACTGAGCAGCTGACAGGATGAGCACTGAGTACCGTTACCCTACGTGACGTACCTACTGACTTAAATTACATATACAGACATCAATTTACATACATAAATAAAAATAATATACATAATGCTGTAATGTAGTCTTTCAGTTGCTATATCTTCAATATTCACAAATAAATATAGAATGTAGGCCTAAATAAGACAATATGATAATGCTCTCAACAGCGAAAAATATCAACCGGCCCTTTTGGGGCTCGAACCCTGTACCTACTGTAGGTTTCAAACTTATGGTTATCATCAGCCGAGTAAGTGTACTGACTACTGACAGACTGAGCTACCAGACCGGATGATATTCACAACTGGATTATTTCATATTTTAGTACGGTACACCTTATTTTTCTCATTTTTTTTTAGTTTACAGTGGTTTAAGCACTGTCTCACTCAATACTTGATACTTGACTTGGGGTGAGTTGATACTTTAACAGTAGTCAGGTAGTAGTAGTATATTTAATCAATTAACTGTACCCAATTAGGGGTCTACTTAACTAATACGATACTAACAGACTAATAGGGATTTCCATGCAATTAAATCTGTCAATATTCTAGGTAGGCCCTAGATATATATCATTTTAATTTAAACCACTAACAGACTAAAGGGGTGACTTGATACAAAAGTGCTTGGTTTAAAAAAATTCGCCATGAAACAAACCACTAGGGACTAGGTAGGTTTGCTATAGACTGTAAATGCAACTGAATTTATGTAGGCCTATAATTTTATAAGAAAAAGAATGAGAGTACCGGTACCTACATTACAAACTTGAAAACGTAGGCCTATTGAAAACTTGAAAAAAAAGCAACATACTGACATAACCCTTTGCTGCTCGAATTATTTTTACTGGTTTAAAATTTTTTTTTAGGTTAGATAAACTGAAAACAGTCTAAAAGAACACATTAATGCCAAAAAATTTATCTTTTTTATTATTTGAATATTCTTAATGAATGTTGTTCAGGAACAACAATGAGCATTAATGGTAGGCCTAGCAATAATATTTGCTAAAATAGTATCAGATTCATCTTCCCCACTATCATTCATTACTATCTGGTATGACAATTGAAAACACCTTCTCTTTTGTTCTGGTAGGCCTACCGAACTACTACTCCTACTGTCCTAGAATCGGCATGCTGCAGTGGAGCTGCATTTTTAAGAAAGCTTTGCCGGTAGGGCTCGATCGGAGCTCCGGCCTCCGGCTCCGGCTCCGGCCATTTTGGCACCTCCGGCTCCTGCTCCGGCTCCGGTAAAAATATTGCCGGAGTTAATTTTTTAATAAAGTATTATATTTCGTGCATATTCTAATCTGAACAATTATTTAACACTATAAGTACTGTAGTACTGTAGTACAGCTTCAATATCAAGTATAATCTGATAATACTGCAGTATTTACTTAAAGTCAATGACTGACTGACTGTACTGCAGTACTGGTACTGGCTGACTAGCAGACTATTACAGATAGGCCCTAACTTTAAAAAATTGTAAATGCTATGATTGTACACTGTCAGACTGTACCACTGCAGCCATTTACTGCTGTCATGCCAGCATACTGTACTGCAGTACTGGTACACGTACGGTAGGTGGTAGGCTACCTACAGTACAAGCAGACAAGTACACACCTCTACCACAGTTAGACAGTTAGCGAGGTAGGTACTGTACGTAATTTTTAGCCGTCAGCGTCAGGCCGTCGCCGTCAGCATCAGGCCGTCGCCGTCAGCGTCAGGCCGTCTGTCCATGATAAATTAATTACTTAAATTTTAAATTGAAAATTCGTAAATCTATAAATTATGAAATTAATTAGACCTACAGTATGATTGATTATGAGCGATTGGCGAACGATAACCATACTTTATTTTTTTTTAAATAAATAATTAAATTTTTAAAATTTTTGAAAAACTCCGGCTCCTGCTCCGGCTCCGGCCAAATTGTCCAACTCCGGCTCCTGCTCCGGCTCCGGCCAAATCCCAACTCCGATCGAGCCCTATTTGCCGGCTTGTCGACAAAATTTCGCCGCCGCGACTCCCTATAACCTATTTAATTTGCTAGATCATTCCCATGCCCATCTTCAAAGCCAATGTCCTTCAATACCGTATGCCAGTCGGTGAGAAGTCAAAAATTGGACTTGAGTCCAAAATTGGACTTCGACTCCAGTTCAAGTCCAAAATTGGACTTCTGTGAGTCCAATATTGGAGATCAAATCAGCCAATTGTTCCAGGGCCTTGGGTAATAGGATCGGGCGGGATTTTTTTTCTTTAATCGAAAATATATCAAAAAATAAGAGTTTTGAACAGGGGGACCTGAAATTCACCAGGGGGAACTTTTTTTATAAGGCTTTGAATTTTTACAAAAGTCCAATATTGGACTTTAAGTCCAATTTTGGACGTGACATTGAGAATCGAACTTAAAGGTACATGAAGCATGACAGATGAGAGACAGCCAGACAGCTGTTAAGTTATGGAAAGTTACCTTTGCAGCTCTGTATGTATCTTCAGTGTACTGTACTTAGAATATAATGGTACATTCTAGCATTCTAGGTACTTTGTACTTTACTTTTAGCATATTGTTTAGTTCACAATTTACATTCATGTTATGTCTAACCTTACAGCCTTATGTATGTACCCAGGACTTTATAGGTCTTTAGGACTAGATTAGATTATGCTCCAACAAATATTTAATTACAAATTATATTTGGTGGATACTGGTAGCAATGCCAGGTTAGCCAACTGCAGCTGCTGCTAAGGCTAACTACAGTACAAGCTACGATTTCGTCTAAGGCTGGGAGCCCTATCAGAAAGAAATACTACAAGTTGATGCTACCACCATCTCTTCTAATTTTTCTATACAACAGGAAGGGTATTATAAAACAGCTGGATAACAGGAGAATGAAATGGGATTAGTAACTGATTAACGCGTTGGGGTCTCCACATAATAAGTACAGAAGTAACAAGTAACACACGCCATAATCATAAACCAATTGAGGGAAAGGAACAGGTTACAGAGGCAGGCTTTTCTAACTAAAACAATAAACGGCCACTTTTGACTTTACCAATTGAAGGAGCCCTATAACCTCACCACATACTACTACTACAATCGGCATGATTCATTGCAGCTGCATTATATATATAGCAGTATAGGCCCTATTATGTATTAAGAATGCTGTGCCGGCTTGTTGACAAAAGTGCGCCTCCACAACTCCCTTACACGCTTACAGCCTTATCACCCATCTGCCCATGACAGCATGACATTTGCTAGATCATCCGCATCTTCAAGGCCAGTGTCCTTTAAGACAGTAAGAAAGATGCGTCTCAAGAAAGTCATGGGCTGTCCACCATGCTTATTAACTCCATGAGGTGCACTGGCTGGTCCTCACGGCTTAAAGCGATGTCCTGCAAAGCGGAGGCGGCTTTGTTCTAGTGTCAAGCTTGGGGGAACCAATGACTGAATGAGACACCTCCAACTCCACTGTTATATAGTGTCTGGTTGGAGATGCAGAGATGTGTGCATTGTACTTGACACAGTGAACCTAATCAAAACAATTAGTCAATAACATTAACTCAATAACATAACAGGTTACAGTTTACAGTAGTCTTATTTTTGCCATACGAAAATACCACAGGTATGGCAGTATGGGTATGAATGAACTATACAGCTATAACTCAACTACGCTACCGCGGTATACACCGCTAAGGCAGTAAGGCTACCGTAAAGCTATACCACTACCGCAAAAAGTAACTACTAATGTCTGACTGTACGTGTGAGATCCATGTTTATAATAGGCCTACATATGACATATAATAATTAATTTGATCATTAAAATAATGTTGCATTGTAATTATGTAATATATATGTACTGATACGGGATGCAGTTTTGATTTAAATACCGATATACAGTATGGCAGCATGGGTACACTTGGTTGGAGTTGTACTAAAGTCCAATATTGGACTTTGAAGTCCAAAATTGGACTTGAAGTCTAAAATTGGACTTGAAGTCCAATTTTTGACTTCTCACCGACTGTATGCATCTCAAGAAAGTCATGGGCTGTCCACTAGCAGACTAGGGCTCGATCGGTGATCGGAGTTGGGATTTGGCCGGAGCCGGAGTTGGACAATTTGGCCGGAGCCGGACAGTAGGAGTTTTTCAAAAATTTTAAAAATTTGATTATTTATTTAAAAAAAATAAAAGTATGGTTATCGTTCGCCAATATCGCACATAATCAATCATAGGTCTAATTAATTTCATAATTATTATAGATTTACGAATTTTCAATTTAAAATTTAAGTACCGGTAATTAATTTATCACGGACAGACGGCCTGACGCTGATGGCTAAAAATTACCTACAGTGCTACAGTCTGCAGTCAGACAGTATCTAACTCACTAACTGTGGTAGACAGGTAGATCAGTAGATAGGTCCATAGATCAGCAGGTGTGTACTGTAGGTACCGTACTCGACACTCGTACCAGTCAGTCGGGGAGAAGTTCTATTTTCAACTGAGTTGAAATTTCAACTTTATTTTTTAAAATTCAACTTTTTATTAAAATTCAACTTTTAGAGTACCGGTAGAGTTTAAAATTCAACTTTTTTTTAAAATTCAACTTTTGGAGTACCGGTACCGCAGTACCGGTACCGGTAGCTTTGGAAATACTGAAATATTGAATTGGAATCCATTACCGGTACTGCATGTACTGGTATTCCATTGTATAATAATATTGACATTCAGCAGTAATTAAATACATCTACTAATAAATTCCCGTAGTATTTCAGCTAATTTGCAAATGTAATCACTTAAAATGTTTTAAAAAAATGTGTTCCCGACGGTGAAAGTTTTTATTCCATCGGTAATGAGGGTTAATTTTTCGAGTTACATCCATAAAAACAATAAAATCACCCCTTCTCAGTCTTGGCAGCTTGGGGACCTTCTGCGCCTCCTGCCATTTTAGAGTTGAATTTACAACTTAAAAGTTGAATTTAAAAAAAAAGTTTTAAATTTCAACTCAGTTGAAATTTGAACTTCTCCCCGACTGCCAGTACCGGTAGGCCTACCACCTACTGCAATACAGTATGTAACAGAGCTGCAGAGACAACAGTAAAAAGACAGCAGTAACAGCTCAATAAATGGCTGCAGTGGTACAGCAGTACGAGTCAGCGAGTACAGTCAGTTGGGGAAAGATGCTTATTTAGGCAGCCCGGTCGGACTTCCTAAATAGAACCGAGCTGCCTATATAGGCAGTTTTCGTCATTTTTTGGGATAAATTTGATGATTTAAACCACTTAAACGAAAATTGGCATATGAAGAATTTTACATATTAGAGATATACCTGTCACTCAACTACTCAGAAAAAATTAGAAAAATCTATCTAAGCTTCTTTGATCTATTATCAATATAAGATTGACAGTTTCAGTTTATTTGCCAATGGCTGAAAATCCCATGACTGTGGTGCCTAAAATAATAACATCAGCATTGATAACGTGGTGCTTAAATAGGCAGTTCGCCCTCGTTTTGCTTGGAATTTTTTATTCGAACTGCCTATTTTAGAATGTCAGCTTCTTATTTAAAAGATGATGTGTATGTGTAGTAAATGTTCCCGCTTTTTAGACCTTTAGCAGTTTAACCTGCCAAATTTATATGTCTTCTAGGTTATAAATCGACTTTAGCCTATGACAAGTATTTAATACAAATAAACACTACATTAGCCGAAGCCAGCCTATGCGCGACCATTCACCCGCTGGATATACCCGGGAGACTGGATTCGTAAGCTCTGACCTTATTGCTGTGTAAGCCTACTGTATTATTCGATTGATCGTTAATATATAATCTCTGACAAATATTATTCACTTTCGGGAAATATTAACAGTTCCTTTAGGACGTGGCGCTCTAAATATGTAAACAGAGTTATGACTTACACTAAACACAACGATATGGCTTGTGATTCACGTATAAGGCGCATTCTTTAGGAGATGCTTAGTTATCGATCGCACTCATGCACACTATCGCACAATGCTGCACACCAATCTGCCGACCTTCACTAATTTTAGTCACATATGAAGAGAACAGCAATTGACCCATGTAGTGCCTATGAAATAGCATTCGATTCACTCCAAAACCAATATAATGTGAGTCGCAATTGCTATATGTAACCGGTCTCTTTCCTTCAGTATATCAAGAAGATGGGGTTTTATGATTCTTTATCGATATTATCCAAATATAATATTCCATCAACTGATACAATTAATAACCGACAGTAAATAGCAGTAAAATAATGCGGTGTGTACTGGTACTGGTGCGATTTGTTTGAGTTGATATGAGTAGATATGGTATGATATGAGTTGATATGATAACAGTTATACGTTCCGGTGATCAAAGCCGTTCTAATGTTTGGCTAAAGTCTGAAACACAGAATCATTCCACAGCCGATGTTCTGGCATGGAAAACCAACACACTGATCCCTGTGGGCTGTTGCAGGTAGCTTTCAACACAAAGAGGAATAGCTCTCATTGGCAGAGCTCCAGATTCCATAGGTTCCACGAATGTCGAAATGCCAAACCTCCCTAGCCTTTGCAGCCCGTAGCCAACACAAGGCGAAATCACTCTGATTGGTTGACCATCGCTCTGATTGGTTGATCGAACAGAACAAAGAGGCCATACACGTACAGCAAATCAGCCAACCAGTGGGCAGATTGTGCCACTCGAGCCAGGCAGTTTTAGAGTATTTGAGCGCATTGGGGGAAACTGGATTGCGGAGCAAAAGGGCCAGTTATATCCCACAAAAGCTTTTACACTGCTCCCAGAAAATGGGATTTAATTCTATAAAATATAAAAAATCACAGTTTCTAAAATATAAAAATACTCTAAACAGTTAGTCTTTCTTGCGCGAACGGCGTTTACGCAGTTTTTTGAGTTTGGCAAGAGTCCTTTTCTATTTGGGGCGAGCCACTTTACTAGGAGGGCCATAACTCCTGGGTGAAGGGTGCAATACAATTGTATCAGAAGGTTTAGGGTTACGGCCGGTGTCTCGTCCATTTCGATATGCTTCTCCTCGAGCTGATTTTCCTCCACTCGTCGTTGGATACGTTCGTCCAAAAACTCTCGCAGAGAATAGGGTCGTCCAAGTTTGATATCGTCTTAGAGATTCTGGATTTCCCAATCGAACTGAGATAAAGCCAATCCGTTTACCGATTGGACTTGCTGTTACAATTTAAGTTTATCTGAACAAACGTAGGTTTCTTTTCTGATCTTTGTAGAATAGCGTCTAACTCGTTTCGTACAACGCTCTCCTCCACCTTGATGACGGGTTGTATCGTGTTAAACGGGACGATTATACGGTTGAATGGCAATATTAGGTGTCCGCGCCCCAATCCGGCCAGGTAAGATGGGCGGATATTTAGGGAGCCCACAACCGGAGTGCCACCGACTAATTATTCGGGTAACACTAGATCTTTGAACAGTGAGTACAGCTTGGGAGGATCTGTCATACTAATAGGATCAAGAGTCTGAGGTCTCATTAGGGAATGAGGAGGTCTGATCGAGTATTCCGGAACTCTGATCATTGGTTTATTTAAGGATCGTCTGAGTCGAACGCGCGTAGGTGATACGTCAAACAAATTTCGCTCGAAACTCCCGTAAGTATAGCGAGTAAAACCGTGTTTAGCGCAACGTCTCCGCGGATGTTTATGTCTTTCCGTTTGTTGGTTGGGTCTAGGGCATTCATCGCAATAATACCAAAGACGCAAGTCTTGTAGGGGAAACGCGAGTGATCTTTCTCCAGTTTACAATGTTCCTCCATCTGTTCGAAGCTATCCGGTACAACAGGTAGCGATCGATCGGCGGTAAGATACATCATAGTGGAATAGAGCCGTTTGAGTTTCACCATGCGGTCATGATGTATACCTTGAGGATATCGAGTTTCTAGATTCTGTTGACTGGTAATATTGAGATATGTTTCTCTCAAGAATTCCAGATATTTGTTGAAGTCGCTGCGTTTATCCGGCTCTCCAATGTCTTCTCTTTCGAGCCTGTTTCGAATAGAATTCTTGTGTTCTATTCTCGGTTTATCGTTACGACTCCGCTGGGTATGATATTTAAATAAAACCATTTCCCTTTTGGTGTCGACATCGTCCGTATCGTGTAAATCGATAGGATGACCAGTAGTTAAGAAGCCCATATACGTACCATTACGATGCGTATAGCGAGCGGTGAATTTTCTATAGTCCAACTCACGCGTAAGTTGCTCCTGGGACATTGGCGGTTCGAAATAACGACCATCGTCCTTCGTAGTAGTTGGACCAGCGTCGCCGCGTATCAAGCTATCAACAAACGCTTGTATAGGTAGAGTATATCGCTCCCTGATACCAAGATCATCTTCTATCAACTCAGTCATATCTGCTATATGAGTTAATCAATGTTATAATGAGTTATAATTAGGCCAGCGAGCTTCGCCGCCTACCCCTCTCGGCCCCTGGACAGTGCAAGATCCTCAGTGCCGATATACCGTCGCCGCCGTGTTTTTCACCAACGTAGTAGCTACACAACGACAACGACAACCGGCACGAGTCACTCCACTGTCCGTCCCAAGGGTGTAGATTTACTTCAGGTTCTTACTGCAGAGTTAGGGTTACTTTCACAACTGCGACTCGCTACTGTAAACACACCTTAGTAGTAACATTCACCTACAAACGCACAAATTCCACGTAACTGTCACAAATTGTACACATTCTATCACACATTCGGGTCATTTGTCCGTTAGTCAAGTGCCTTCCAGAATGTCACGTTGTTATTATGTATCCTTGGATACTAGCGGTGTGCTATTTATTCCGTATGCTATTCAATGAGTAAGCTTTTTATTGTTCTGTTAACTCGCTTCTAATTCTAGCGTGGTTGTTGCTATGGTGACATTATGAAAAGCTAGCAGTAGAATTAGGGTAATTCTCATGCATACAGATCTGGGATGCTATTTAATAGTAATTCTTTAATTGTCAATATCCCTCTTTATATATGATTTTATGAATTTTATCGGCTATTGACTATATATTGGAGATTCTCGCACACTAATACACTTAATAGGGTGAATCTCCGCTCCCATGATCTATTAATTAATGGAATTTTGGGAATGTTATAAATTGTAAAAAATAACAATTTATCAAATTCATTAAAAAATGAATTTAAATTTATTCCCGTAATTTTATTATTTAATATTAAATAGACACAATTTTATTCCCGAACATGTCTGGGGACGAGGATCCTTTATTTTAGGAATTTTGTCCTTTTAAGAGTATCGGTAAGTGCTATGATATCTTAATTGACTATAATTTCAAAGGATCTAAATTTTAACAGATTTTGATTTATAGAATTTTATAAATATTAATTATATAATATTTAAGATGGGCACCGATTTATTCCAGAACTTTTCTGGGGACGTTAACCACTGATTCTAAATTTTGTCTTTCAAGTATATCGGTGGGTGCCACGATATCTTAATCGACTAGAATTGCAGATGGTCAAAGGGTTTAACAGATTTATTTTGCGTTTTACGCTACTGTTAAAGGGACATCACGCTACTATATGTATTATTTAATATACGGTATGAGAGCAATATCGCACGAAGCAATGTCAGTGTGAAGAGGCAAGTCGTTTCCAAGGTCTACCCAGAGCTTGGTTTAGCCGAGACACAAGGATCTGAACTTTGCATTCCTAATACTCTGCCTACCAATAATACTTGAATATAGTAGGAGCTTTATTGTACTTTAATAAGTACGGATATTTCATCTTACTGTAGTCACGTATTTATAATATGATACGGACAGTAAGGAAAGAGAAAAAGAATTATTTCTCGCCATCGCACTAAATATATAATATACATAAGTAATTAAGTAATATATTGCACTAATCTACTAAATAATCGCTAAAATAACATTCTACTAAACAAAATTAAAGAAAACGATTATAATAAAATTACATAATAATACGTACATAAATATAAAATAATAAGAACAATATAAATAATATAGTCACACACCCACTCCGTATGTTGTTATGTTATGGAGTCCCTAGATATTTGTTGGATTAGGGAAGTGGTCGTAGGAAGAGTATCTTGTCTTCCATAGTTTCCGGACAGTTTTCGGTCTCTTTCCAGTAAACATAAACGACCAGCTGGGCGATTGAGTTGTTGTGTTACTTTCTCCGCTCCCTTGGCCTGTCTAATCTCCACCGTGGTAAGCTGAGGAGGCCATTCATCTTCTTCTTTACTTAGGAAGTTGGGTCCACTTAACCAACCTGGAGTATCTATCAGTTCTTGAGGAGTTGCTCATCTGGAAGCGATGTTGGCTGGATTAATCGTCCCAAGGCAATGTCTCCATTGATCTACATTAGAGTTAATATCGTCATTATCTGAGGAGTATGGTATTCCCTCAGTTGGATCGCCCACCTCACTGCTCTCCACTTCCCATTCACTTACTTGGTAGACCCGTTCTTTGGACAACCTTTCCATGAGTGTTCTACGGGACGGACCAGTAAGGTACCAACCTACTCTAGTTCTTCCCGCATAAGTTTGTAGTGGTTGCGGTTGAGCAGGCCATTTCTCCAATGTCTCAAGCGCCTCATGCGCATTTTGGCCGATGAGTATTTGCACTCCAGGGTAGTCTGTGTTGAATCTAGGTATCTTATGATGATGGGTGAAGTCATCCTCATCCCAGTTATAAGGTTCCACTTGACTGGTAGGCCTAGTGAAGTTCTTTATCGCCACCATTTTTACTGACCTTATACTGCGTTCTCCTAGTTCATCCTGGGAGGTGGACAACGCGCCTACGTAGTAATCTGCAATCACTGTAGATTTCCAAACTTGCATAATTCCTGACATGTTTAACTTGGTTCGGAATTTGGGTTGTCCAGCAAAGATGTCCTCGGCTAGCTCTTTGTCGATGAATGTTCCTGTGCTGCCGGAGTCAAGAAGGGCGTTCACTATATAACTTTTGTCAGGACCGTGAACTCTCAACTGCACTACAGGAAATTCTCGGATTCTAACATTGGAAGTTGGTGCTTTCCAAGATGGTTGTCGATCGGAAGTAGTTAAGGGGGGCTCACTGTCGGGGTCTCTTTCATACGTAAGTGCTCGATACACTGCGGTATTTATTAGGTAACAGGATTCGTTTTCGTCGGAGAATTCATCCGTATAGAATCCTTCCATCTCAGAACTTTGGTCAGTGTTGTTCACATCACTGAATTGGACATGTAGTTCGGACTCACTTACCTGACTCGGGCTGTTTCTTTCGAATTCAGTGTGTAACAAGATATGATGTTTCGCGCCGCACTTAGCACACCTCGCGTCGGAGTAACAGGTTCGCCGTTGGTGTCCTCGTCTGAGGCAATTATAACACAACCGCTTATCCCACATGATTTCACGTCTATCTTTTAATGATTTCCTCAGGAATTCATCACACGCACTTAAACGGTGGGGCCCGTCGCACAACACACATTTGGGCTTGATGTTACTTACTTTAACCTGTGCTGTGTGGTGCACACTTGTTCTTTCCTCGGGCTTTCTTCTATGAATTCTCTTAGGAGTCGTAGGGGGAGTTGTTCTTATCTGTTCTCTCCTGTCATTGGTTCGAGACTTGAATTTACTTACGTCCCTAGTTGCTTTGTTGTCATAGTAAGATCTTTCAGTGTCTTTCCCGCTGTCTTCCTCTTGAGAAGCCTGGCTTTCGCCGCCGTCTGTATAACACACTGGTATTACCTTTCTCCTAGAAACGGGTTTCTCACTTACCTTATTTTCCGTGGTCTTCTCTCTGGACTGCTTTAGGAGCTGTAATTTTACTTCTACATCCAAGAATGACATGAGATCAGCCATGGTAGGGTCTCGTCGTTGTTGCTCCATCATATATAATACTTTCTTGTCCCAGCGTGTACCTACTCCACCCTTCGGCAAAGTAGATGCTACGGCTCCAATAACCATAGAACTCTGATATTCATGAGACTTACCTAGCCAATCTAATTGTCTACAGATCTCCTGAATCTCATCGGAAAACTCGATAATCCCGCTGCTAATGAACTTTCGGGGCGCTACCAATTTTGCATACAAATACCTAGCTATGTTATTCCTATTACCATACCTGATGTTTAATGTATCCCAAACTTGTCTTAATCCATCTGGATGTCCAATAAACTTTAACGCCATTAACTTGGGAGATCCTTCCAAGCACTCGATGAGGAATCTAAGTTTCTCTCCATTAGATAGCACAGAGTTCTGTATGTTATCTTTATAATATTCATTAAAAGGTAACCGTTGAATCTCCGTTGAATTTAACGATCTCTCCCACCTTTACCGCTTGTCGTGCTTCGGTTCTAGCCATTTGACGCGTAAAACTTTCTTGGGCCATCGTATTATTTAATATTGAGTTATCAGTATATAAATTTCTTGGATTATTATCAGGTCTATATGGAATATTATTGTCAACAGGTTTATAATTACCCTTAATAGGGTTGACTATAGGAGTTTCTACTTCACTAGCAGTATAGATGCGTGTAGGCTCCACACCTTGCGCATGAAATACCTCAGACCTAACAGGTTGACACATTGTTACAGGGGATGGTGGTATACCCTTTTGTATATTTACTAATTTATCGCGTTCTAACGCGATATTTTGCTGCACTTCTTGCAACTCTAACCTACTTTCCCTTACGGTTCCCTTGAACTGTTGAACAGTCTCCTGCATCTGCCCGAGCAGGAGATCCATCCCCCGCCGTCTCTCATCCACCCAATCAACCGCTGAAGCAGGATTCGCCAACGTAGTAGCGGGCGTACGAGGGGCAACGGGCGACAAATCATTGATAATTCGCTCGGAGCCCAGGACAGGAATTGTCTCAGGGGTTGTTCTACTGGGCACAGGTAGTTTTGTGCTGTGCAAAGGGAATTTAGAAGTAGGTTCCGGGAGCACAGGTGTCTCCATCACCAAAGGGGTGGCTTTGAGAACAGGCCTAATTATTTCAGGTTCATCCACTATAGTAGGGAGTCTCTCTACGGTAATAATTTGGTCTGTGGGTTCTGTACAACCTAAGTCTATGCTAGCTAGTTGTCTCTTAACAGCTGGGGGCAAATCAGGCAACTTGTGACGGTGAGATGTTCTTCTACGCCTACTTAGACGAGATCTATTTCCTCCGCCTTCAGTATTGGTGGTATCGCCTTCCTCAGATGATGTATACCCCTGTCTTTTGGGGGTAGATCGACTCATCATCTGCATTTGACTAGCTGTTAACTGTTTATTTATGCAGTCTCGCTTCTCTTGAAGATTTTCCAACTCCAGTTGGGTGATTTCTTCAGCTGCTCTCCGTTCTGCTTCTGCCACTGCTCGCTTTCTTTCCACTTCTGCCACTGCCACTGCCGCTGCTACCACCGCTTTTCTTTCCGCTTCGGCCGCTTTTCTTTTCACTTCGGCCGCTTTTCTTTCCGCTTCTACCTCTGCCGCTGCCGCTGCTGCTATCTTTCTGTCCTCTATCCGTTTTTTCTTTATTTGTTCTTCTTGGACCCTAGCGATGCGAAGTCTTTCATCAAATTTAGCTTGGTTTGCGGCTAACATTTCCGCATCGATTGCGTCCAACACAAGCTTGGTTCCTTCACTATTAGGGCGAAGTCCAGACAGCCGTCTCCTCAACTCTTCGTCACCTAGGAATCGTTGATATTCTGACAGAGAGATGTCAATAGCGTCTCTCGTTCGCGGTTTCTCTTCTGTCACTTCGCTTTCCACTTGGGAAAAGGTGGCGTTGGTTGATTCTCCATAGGTTGGGTGCTCAGCCAACTGAGATTTCCACTTGGCCGTTCCTTGAATCTTGAGACTCACTCGCTGGAACCAATTCTTGACAGCAACTTGCAACGACGTGTCCTGTCTTCTTTTCGAAGCTTCCTCAAAGGCCGATAGGATTAGCCTAATGCGTAAAGTTCTTTCGCGTACTTGATAAAGCAGCTCTTTCTGCTCTTGAGGTCCTTGGGGTTGTCGAAACAGTTGTTCCTCTAATTGCTCCAAAGAGCCGAAGAATCCCTGTACATATCCTGCTGCTGACCTCTTCCACACAGCTGGATCCATAGTATCTTCTGTCACTCCCATCCTGTGTATGTCTTCCCAGGTAGCTTCTGATAAGTCAAACGGGAGTCCGGGTCCGGGGAAGTTCCATTGCGACTCGACAATAGATATCAGCTCCTCCCTTGCGTATCCCGCATAACTGTCTTTGGTTGATCGCTTACTTCTCGCCCAATCGATTTGGTGTTCCTCCACCGCAATCAATACCGTAGTTAGCACTGCTGCAGGAAGAATGAGAAGGGGATCTGAATAAACCGTATCCGCCATCTTCGCTCTGCGTTCGGGTGTCAGCTCTACAGTATCCGAACTACTGGAGCTATCGGGCCGCTGCGAACCAAGTTCTTGGCTAGGATGTTGTTGCTGTTTGACAGCTGCTTCTTGATCCCGCTTGACTTGGGCCCGAGTGCCGATGATAGACCTACGGTGTTGAATTAGTCTAGGGTCTGATACTACTACTGTAGGGATGGCCTTTCCTACAGTAGGAGGGGACTTAGACTTTTGTCTGGGATGTTCTATACTTTGATCTGGGTCACTGATCTTTTTAAGACACTGTCTAACAGTCATTCTAACACTTTCTAAGAGACTATCTGACAGTGATTGGGTTGTGTCAGACATGTTTGTTTGTACAGTTGAGTGCAATGCCTACTGCTATAATTACAGTTAAAGCAATTATGGTAATTCAGTATTACTGTTAGCCTATTAATTAATTACCGATACCGTTACTCAGTGTAACGTGATATATATACAATGTATCAGAATACCGGTATACACTTATAGTATATATAAGTATTATGGTTAAATAGGTTTGTCACAGAATACCGGTATATAATTTCAGCACAAATATATAGAAATATATAATAAGCCTATCGTGAATACCGGTATACAACTTTACACTTATAGTATATAAGTATAATTATAAACTAGAATCAATTACAGAATACCGGTACCGGGTATATAAGTTCAGCCTAAATTTATTGAAATAAATATAATAAGCCTATTGTAAATACCGGTATGTCAATTATTTTAGAATAATTGAATTTCTGAATTTTAGGGGTTACTTTGTTACTTTACGTTACTTTATTACCGTTATTTAAGCAGTAATCCAACTGATATTAAGACCTAATTGTTGTATGACAGGCCTACTATTTTATAAATCGGTTTAAGTTGATTTATAATATATATATATATATACCCGTATGAGGGTTTGTTACAATATTGAAATAGATGTTATTATTTCCGGGAAGGAGTCACTACACAGAAGCGGTGCGCTTTCAGTGAAGTGCTACTTGTTGGACACTAAAACAAATAATTCTACTTGCCTAAGTTACTTGTCTACAAATTACTTACAATTCTGGTGAGATTACAATCTCTAAATAAACACAAAAAATTACACGTACGAATTTTTTAGGGTAATTTTACAAGAAATCTACAAACCAGCCTAACAAAGGGTTAGAATATCTGGTTATTACAGCGGACAGGATACTACGGTATTTGAAAATAATACGCAGTAGTAAATATATTGCATTGTCCAGATAGGAAAAATACCACCGTCTGACGACTTATAGCCGTATCGCTATAAGTACTACGTTATGTTTCACGGAGTGTTCCTACCTAGAAGTTAATTACCGCGGCCTACCAGAGCCAACGTGCCTATTAACCACTTTACAACACAAATATACTGCCTACACACTAATTACCTTCAGAAAGCACTGTACACTAAACCCTAGATTAGGTACAAGTACTTGTATAACAAATAATCAGCAGTTAAAAATACTTGTACAGCTAAAAGAACCAAGGTATCTGCCGGAGTGACCTACGCGAAGCAGCCCTGATGTAGTACCGGGGTTAATTTAACTACAACGGTATGTATAACAAGCACAATTACTGTAGGAATAAACTTGGGGGTATGAATGTTGCGAATAATCGCATAAACTCTGAATAATAAATATTACGCTACCCGTACAGACTACTCAAAGAAAATACAAACCAAACGCTGGCAGACTACTATCAAGCCTAAATAAACTACAGTATGTGCAGATTCCGAAATGGTTAGTTAGTATGCGTTCTAACCGAGTAGGACGACTTATTCTTTCGGGGGGGATTTACCTTACAACACTGGCTGCCCCTACGTTCCTAACTAGTACTTTATCGGACAGATACTCTACACACACCACAATCTCTTCAGACCTAACAACAGCCAGACAACAATCTAGCCTACAAATTATCTGAATAAGAAATATTACGGTACCTGTACAGACTACACAAACAAAATACAGACTAAACGCTGGCGGACTACTATCAAGCCTAAATAAACTACAGTATATGCAGATTCCGAAATGGTTAGTTAGTATGCGTTCTAACCGAGTAGTACGACTTATTCTTTCGGGGGGGTTTACCTTACAGCACTGGCTGCACCCACGTTCCTAACTAGTACTTTATCGGACAGATACTCTACACACACCGCAATGTCTTCAGACCTAACAACAGCCAGACAACAGTCCAGCCTACAAATTATCTGTACAATCTGAGCAGGCTTACACGTCTTCTGCTCAATATTAGCCTACTAATAAATAAAACTGACAGAAATAAGTAAAATCTCAATAAAAAACCAGGGCTGCAGTCCCTGATTAACTATCAAGACCTACCGGTATATAATTATCAAAATCGAATAATACTGATGTACCTGTACTGTTGTAAGTACCGGTTCCGGTGGTTAGGTAGTTAGGCCTACTGGTTACCGGTCGACCGGTACTTCAGCTTTATTGCTTACGGCAATAAAGAAGCAATAACTGTTATTGTTCGCGCTTTTTAGACCTTTAGCAGTTTAACCTGCCAAATTTATATGTCTTCTAGGTTATAAATCGACTTTAGCCTATGACAAGTATTTAATACAAATAAACACTACATTAGCCAAAGCCGGCCTATGCGCGACCATTCACCCGCTGGATATACCCGGGAGACTGGATTCGGAAGCTCTGACCTTATTGCTGTGTAAGCCTACTATATTATTCGATTGATCGTTAATATATAATCTCTGACAAATATTATTCACTTTCGGGAAATATTAACAGTTCCTTTAGGACGTGGCGCTCTAAATATGTAAACAGAGTTATGACTTACACTAAACACAACGATATGGCTTGTGATTCACGTATAAGGCGCATTCTTTAGGAGATGCTTAGTTATCGATCACACTCACTCATGCACACTATTGCACGATGCTGCACACCAATCTGCCGACCTTCACTAATTTTAGTCACATATAAAGAGAACAGCAATTGACCCATGTAGTGCCTATGAAATAGCATTAGATTCACTCCAAAACCAATATAATGTGAGTCGCAATTGCTATATGTAACCGGTCTCTTACCTTCAGTATATCAAGAAGATGGGGTTTTATGATTCTTTATCGATATTATCCAAATATAATATTCCATCAACTGATACAATTAATAACCGACAGTAAATAGCAGTAAAATAATGCGGTGTGTACTGGTACTGGTGCGATTTGTTTGAGTTGATATGAGTAGATATGGTATGATATGAGTTGATATGATAACAGTTATACGTTCCGGTGATCAAAGCCGTTCTAATGTTTGGCTAAAGTCTGAAACACAGCATCATTCCACAGCCGATGTTCTGGCATGGAAAACCAACACACTGATCCCTGTGGGCTGTTGCAGGTAGCTTTCAACACAAAGAGGAATAGCTCTCATTGGCAGAGCTCCAGATTCCATAGGTTCCACGAATGTCGAAATGCCAAACCTCCCTAGCCTTTGCAGCCTGTAGCCAACACAAGGCGAAATCGCTCTGATTGGTTGACCATCGCTCTGATTGGTTGATCAAACAGAACAAAGAGGCCATACACGTACAGCAAATCAGCCAACCAGCGGGCATGTTGTGCCACTCGAGCCAGGCAGTTTTAGAGTATTTGAGCGCATTGGGGGAAACTGGATTGCGGAGCAAAAGGGCCAGTTATATCCCACAAAAGCTTTTACAGTAAGCTTCTTATTTAGGAACCGCGAATATCTTATAGATACCAGGATACATCGAACTTCTTATTTAGGAACCTGGCATCATTGAAAATTTTCCTATTTAGGCCCAGCGGCCATGTGATTTTTAGCCACTGGTAATTATACTAGAACTTTAAATCTTATATTGATAATAGATCAAAGAAGCTTAGATGGATTTTTCTAATTTTTTCTCAATAGTTGAGTGACAAGTGTATCTCAATTACGTAAAATTCTTCATATGCCAATTTGCGTTTAAGTGGTTTAAATCATCAAATTTATCGCAAAAAACGACGAAAACTGCCTATATAGGCAGTTTTATAGAAGATAATATTGTAGAAGAAGGTTTCCTAACAGTAGTAGATTGGAACCAACCGTAATGCTGATTAGTAACAATAAAATGTATTTATATTGTAGAAGAAGGTTTCCTAACAGTAGTAGATTGGAACCAACCGTAATGCTGATTAGTTAAATGCATTTATATTGTAGAAGAAGGTTTCCTAACAGTAGTAGATTGGAACCAACCGTAATGCTGATTAGTAACAATAAAATGTATTTATATTGTAGAAGAAGGTTTCCTAACAGTAGTAGATTGGCTAACCTAGACTGCCTAAATAAGCATCTTTCCCCAACTGACAGTGTACAGGTGTAGGCCTACATGTATGTATATACAGTACAATCATAGCATTTACAATTTTTTACAGTAGGGCCTACCTGTAATAGTAGTTTCCCGCGTTTCTGTAATTACTGTTTTTAATTGTTTGTTATAGTGCCTATAATTGTGTTTGTATTTCTGAAGGTTTTTATTATTTTGTGAATAAATGAGGCTTGTACCGGTAAAGTAAAAAAAAAAAAACCTGTAACAGTCTGCTAGTCAGCCAGTACCAGTACTGCAGTACGGAGTAAGATACACACCATTACATTTTTGGTGTATGTCAGTATGTGTTGACAGGCCTATTACTGCTGTACAGGTGCTGCATTATTACATTGTTAGGCTACGGCAGTACGGTACCGTATTACCTTCTACTGTACTAAACTGAAACATTTTAAAGTTCACATTGTCATACAGACCTGAAGTGCTGGAGTACTGCTGTTGGCATTTGGACTAATTTTGACTCAGACAGTCAGAGTCAGTCATTGACTGTAAGTAAATACTGCAGTATTACTGTATTATGCTTGATATTGAAGCTGTACTACAGTCTGACAGTACTTATAGTGTAAATAATTGTCCAGATTAGAATATGCATGAAATATAATACTATATTAAAAAATTAACTCCGGCAATATTTTTAAATTATATATTTTTACATTTATTACATATATATTAAGAATGATGGGTCGGCTTGTCGACAAAATTTTGTCGCCACAACTCCTAATCACCCATGACATTTTTGCTACAGTAGATCATCTGCATCTTCAAAGCCAGTGTCCTTCAAGATGCGTCTCAAGAAAGTCGCTGTCCACTATGCATATTCACTCCATGAGGCCTCCAAAGCACAAGGTTATATGCACTGGCTGGTCCTCACTGCGAAAGCAATGTCCTGTAAAGCGGAGGTGGCTTTGTTCTAGTGTCAAGATTGGGGAAACCAATGAGAGCCACCTCCAATTTTATATAGTGTCTGCGTCTGGTTGGAGATGTGTGCATTGTACTTGACAGAGGGGAATTACTACTACTACGATCGGCATGCTGCATTGCAGCTGCATTATATATGTATTACATATATATTAATAATGCTGTGCCGGCTTGTCGTTAAAATTCCGCCGCAACAACACCCTATCACCCATGACATTTGCTAGATCATCTGCATCTTTAAGGCCAGTGTCCTTTAGGATGCGTCTCAAGAAAGTCATGGGCTAGGGCTATCCATATCCACCATGCTTATTCGCTCCATGAGAGCGCCAAAGCACAAGGTTATGCACTGGCTGGTCATTGCGGCGAAAGCAATGTCCTGCAAAGTGGAGGCGGTTCCGTTCAAGTGTCAAGCTAGTGAAGATTAATGGAACACCTCCAATGCTGTATAGAGTTTGGTTGGAGATGTGTTCATTGTACTTGACAGAGTGAACTCTGCGCAGCATTCTTGTGAAAGTGCCTGTGAAATTGTGAAATAAAAACTAATAACAGTGTAATTATAGCTTTCTTAAATGGGCAATGTTGTTGTGGGACAACAATCTTTAAAACACTACTCACTTGGTTAAAATCTATTAACAATCTATTGGAGCATTCGAAAATCATCTTAGACATATTTTCCTATCTACTCAATTTTTTGGAACGGAAAAATGAAAGGGAATTGTCCTTTTTAACAATATGAATGCACATGTTTTTTCAATTACCGCTTATTGAAGCATAGGCTCACAATATGTAAGCCAATGTTCAAATTTCCCTCTGGAAAGCAAAGGAAACTGATCCCCAGGTACAAGAAACATGTTGATGTCAGATTTCACATATTACCATTCTGAGATTAGGAGAGCCAATAATAGGAATGTTGTTCCGGAACAACACTGAGCAGCAAAGGGTTAAGTATAGTTTTATAAAAGAAAAGCATAAAGGCTGAAAGGAGTATCAGTATACGGTACTTTACAATATGTACATGGGCAATCTATATTGGAAATTACAAAATTTAAGTATAATTTTTTAACTATGACAGGGCCAGCCGGGTTGGGACTAGTAGAGAACACGGGCCATTGTGGAGCGGTGGCGATGGGCCAGCTAATGGGGCTCATATGCCACAAACCAATGGACTGGGGTAAATTCAGGGAGGAGTATGGAGCGGAGTTGGCAAACTCACTGAAGTGGGGAGCGAGGCCGGGGAAACAAGAGGTGTATCAATTCCGGAGAGGAGCAATAAAGATATATCAGAAGCAATATATCCTGCAGGAGGATTGGATAATGATAGGTTTATTAAACCTATTCATGGCCGTGGTTATCGAAAAAGAGCCAACGGCATTTCTGCTATCAGTATCACCCCTGAACTACAGAAGAGCCTTCAAAGTGGCTTTCGAGGGTCTGGTAGACCACCCGGGGCTGAAGGGCGAGTTGGTATACTACAACTACCGATATCTAGTAGACAGGGAGGTGGATACACCGTATCAGAGGTGGGAGCAGCTAGAGGCGGATAGACAAGAGGCGAAGCGATTGGAATAAATTGCTAGATGAGAAAGGAGGGAGGCGGAAGCTAGAGGAGAGGGCTACAGGTTCGAGGCCCAGGCGGCCTTGGACGATTTACACTGGACATCAGGGAGTTCGGGCGAGTCTCTAGGGCGAGAATTGGGGTGGACGGAAGGATCACCAAAACAGTCGACATCAGGATGCCCATACCAGCAGGCACCGAGGGCGATTTTGCGAAGAGAAGGCCAGGGGAGCTGGAAGGATGGAGAGTTACGGGCGAAAGCCAAGGTGGGAAGGGACACAGTGGATCCACCGGGATACCAGGTTTGGAGCCACTCCCAGAGGAGGACGAGGATGACGACGAGTTCGGAGAGATGCCGCCCATCGGGAGAATCGGCCACTGGGTTGGCGGGAGAGTGGTGACGGCCAGTGGGGCGAGGGCCTTCTGGGATAGACCCGGCAAGCGGGGCGAGGGCCTTCTGGGATTGACCCGGCAACCGGGCCAGGGTGCATGAGGAACCAGCGATGGATTTTGCGGGGATCACCATCAGGTTGGGCGAGCAACCGGGAACGGCACCACGGCTAGTATTCGGAGAGATGATGCCCAGGCGAGACGAGGAGATAGACATGGACAGGGACATTAATGTCCAGAAGTTTGCTTACCAGCGACTCCATAGACCGAGGAGATTGCTTGGGGCGAAGGACGACTTGGGGCGGGACGCGTTTGTACTCGGCTGCGACTACTGCGGGAGGCTTACTCACCAGGAAAGGAGCTGCTTGTACCGATTCCAGAAGGGGACTAGTTGCCTCTACTGCCGCGAGTCGAGTCATAGGATGGGGGCGTGTCCACTGTTGCATAACCAATGTTCTAAGTGCAACTTCCAGGGGCACTACGGACGCCAGTGCGACTGGATGGACGACGAGGAGAAGTTTAAGATCTTTGAGGAGTGGGCCGATGTCGGCGTTATGACGCGGCAGCAGATGAAGGCCAAGGAATTCCGGTGGCGTTTCTTTAATATTAACCAGGAGGCCCACCTGGAGATCATCAAACGGAGGCTTCCGTTTACTTATCAAGAAGTATAAACGGCGGGATCGTATGTGGGAGTGATGAATACACAGAGGTATTTAGATAGGAGGACGACACAGAACCGGAGAGAGTTCAGAAACTTCCTGGCGGAGCATGTGCCGCAGGCCATGAAGGTGATCTTATGGGACGCCACTAGGGGGAAGCAGCAAGGCCACCCGCGAAGCGATACCGGGAGCTAATAACACCAGCGCCCAAGGAGTCGATGACGGGAATCAGTAAGGAAGTGACGGCAAGAATGAGGAACCTTAAGGAGGACAAGAACAAGGGAGCGGCGACGATCAGGAAGCGACCGAGACAGGACGACGACAGGGGAAAGGAACTGAGATGGTTCCCAAAGACAGGAGGGGCGAACTAGGACTTGAAGGGGGAGATGTGGGGATGCCTGGAAGGCCCACATGCGAAGTAATACGAACTCCTAAGTGCAAATTTAATTAAAAGTGCAATTAGTATGTACGTATGTAGTAATCATTAGAATAGAATATAATCATATAACCAATATAATCAAAAGTAAGTACTATAGTCATGTAACCTTTTTCCAACTAGCTAGTGGGACTGGAGGTCAATCGACTATGACAGGAGGACGGGAGACTAGACGCAGCACTACACACTTGACACTTCTTAAGTGCGACGGCACGGAAGGGGAGGGTGAGGCTCGTCAGGAGTAGATGGGCTAAAGTGGGTAGGAATCGAGTATAGAACGCAGGGGAGATAGCGAGAGGTGGTGTTGAGGCGCGTGGAGAGAATGCAGGTGCAATTACAATGGGGGGGGGGGGAGTAAGAGGCAGAGTGAGGGACAAGGAGGTCCGAAAGTTAGAGTGGAAGTAGAGAGAAGTAGAGAGGAGTTAGAGTGGAGTGGAGATAAAATTGTGTGAGAGAAATCCACAACTGTCTCGAACCGAGACCCCAGATGTCTTGGTGCAACACAGGTCGAAGTTGCACCAAGAGAGGGTAGTGATATCATACCCAGAGGGAGCGTTCTGGAAAACCGACTCCAAGTAAGAGAACTCCATCCCACACCCGATAATAGATCAGGTTCCAGCGGAATTGAAGCGCACTCGAAGGTGATGCTATCTTCTCACCGGGAATATAGCATGGGGGGGAGTGTGAGCGGATTCAATTCCGCCTCACTATCCCCATAAAGTTGGGAAGTGGCGCCTTTTTCAGCAATATTGGGGATACGAGGTTTATCACAATTAATCTCGTATCACACCCAATAACAGGGACAACATACAGCCCCGAAGGCCACACACAAAAGAGGTTAGAGGTCAAACTACCTCGAGAGGGGAAGTAACAGCAGTGGGGGGGGAAGCACTCCCACAGAGGTGGGAGCCGAGAATTAGAATATTAGCCAATAGGGACGAGAAAAGCATCCACTAGATAGAGAGGCCAAAGTAGCGTAGGAATAACCAATATATATTATATTGCATAATACCGGTCAGTTCAGTTATCTCAGTCATTCTCTAGAGCAGATCGGTAACATTTTCGTACCGTCACCGTCAATACCGGTATAACATTCATTATCCGACTTTCACTACATCTGTCAACTGTGCTATCACATATATTATATCAGTTAGTCTATATCAACATCAAAGGTGATAACAACAACAAACTATTATTTTCTCAACAAACAATACTGTGATGCGTAACGCAATAAACCGGTTGGGATCCCCTGATCCCGTCACACGAATACATATATATTTTTTTTATATTTTAAATGTCTCTTCATGTACTTTTTAAAGTCATCTTGCGAAATGTCACCGTAATCCCAGGGTAAATGTGAAGTCATGTCCCGTAAATTGTTTACGTGGGATTTATCTAATGCCGATAAGTTAATATCAGGAGGTCCTTTAATTAAAAACGTCTTTACATTAGTTTTGGTGTAATTAGAATCGAATATAGCAAATTCTTTAAATACTATCGGATGTTTCTTATTGTCTATCGTATAATATTGAAAATCGACAAAAATAATATTATCCATTTTATCTGATAATATATTTAGATAAACAAAAGTTAAATGATTAATTACAGCGCTTGTTGGTTTATTTTATAATAATTAACAAGCCATTTATATAATATTATTTCATTTATTTCCACATTATTTGTAAACGCTCTCATTGGATGGTTTGTGTGAATTCGATTTACCAAGTAATAAAGACAGTATAACCCGCATGTGGTCCTTCTAGGGTCTTGAAATTGCCTGCGAGTAGTACACCACCTTGTTGAATTTTTCTCAAGCCATTTTTCGATAAATCTGTTTGGATATTTTGGACCAAACGAATTAAATAATTCAGCTTCATTATCTCGTATATATATAGCCACCCAATGAACACCATGTAGATGCGCTTTATCGGTATTTACTATTAACCCATAGTCTCTTCGCTTATTATTATTATTATTATCTAATTTAGGTAATTTATTAGATGGAAATGCCCCCAAATAGTGACCACCCACTGGAAACATATCAAGGTCCTCTGTAGATAACATACTTAATCGATATGTATTTCTTTCCTGCTATTTAAGCTTAATGATTGATCATAAATATTAAAAATGATTACATTTATGGTCTCAACCAATGGATTGGCAAATCTTAATTGTAATTGTCCGTTAGTATATATCGATGGTTATGGATCCCTAACATAGCCGTCGGCAGTTAGGTCCCAGGATATGAGGGGACAATTACTTAAGTAGGTTTCATGGTCTATATTATTACCTCCATAACCATTAATATATGTATTAATGTTCTTCATTAATTGAGTATACTCAAAAATGTATGTTCCATCTGTAAAATTAGGCTCGTATATTACACCACCTACTGGAAGACCGTCTACAATCAGTTCCGTGCGTCTAAGGTTAAAGTGTTCAAATTTCAACGGATTACTAGTTAATTCACCCGAATATGAATTATTTGATATAAAACCGATAATAACTAATTTGGGTTTTTTACCATCAAATATGTTTGTTTGGGTGTAATTTGTGGTTTGCGCAGGAATAGTAAATGTAGTAACCTCTTTTTTTTTAAATTGATATTCAATATCATAGCTCTCTAAACCTTTTAGATGGCTGCTTTCTATTACCGGATTAACCTCCATTCTCAGGATTAGGATCTTTACTTCATCTAATTCTAACCGAAGATTTGTCACAGCGTTTGTGTTTGGAGTGATTTTAAAAATAAACGAATTTGATACTTTTCTAAAATGCCTTCTTAAATCATACCCGGGTTGTATTATTTTACTTTCAGTATCAAAATCAATCATCAATCCACTTACAAATTGCATTTGTTTACTAAAGGCATCGGCAATGGGATGCGCACCAGGATTAATTTCATTTCTGTGTTCGGATAAAGGCTGTTGAAAGCCGCCTGCCCCCAGTAGCCCATTTTTGGTTTCATATGTAGTAAAAAGTAAATTGGATAAGTACGACTTGTAGAAATAATGGTTATTGCATTTTCAACCTGCTTCTCATTGAGGTCTATTTTAATATCACTCCACATAGTTCCAGAGGGGTAATTCAACATATAAATGTGTGAGTTTTCAAGCCATCTATCCCACTGTACAGTACATTTTGTAATTAATAATGCATCTTGCAGTTTCGTATAGAATTCATTGGATCGCAGTACAAGAAATGTTACTTCCCGAGACTCGCATCTGAGATTAGATACCGGGTAAATTGTTTCATAATGATTTGCTTTAAATTCAGTTTGTATTGGCTGTGTAGAAAATAAATCTAATTCCCTAATAATTTATATTATTAAAAAATACTTTTTTTGCATTGTTTGAGTTTGCCTTTTTTTATTTTTCTATTTTTACTACGGCGATGATGTATGTTCATAGACATTGGTTTAGTCGGTCGCTTTAAATCTCTTTAAACTTTTTCTACAACCAATCTTGTTGATGGTTTCATTTTATGTAATGCTTTATTTATAACCGTATTAGCCTGCTGATGTAAGACCCGCTTATCTTTTGGTATTACGTGTTGTCTCATAAATTTTGTGGTAAATGGTAAAGCTTTTTGTAAAACTTTTTTTGCTAATGGCTTTCCAAATTTCTTCAATGTAGATAAAGCATCTGTAAATATTCCTTCCCCGTGTTGATTTGTCTGCATACCTCTCCGATAATGTTGAAATCGATGTTGTTTTAAGTTTGGACCAAATGCACCAATTTGTTGACCGTAAGGGTCAATATATTAAACCTGTATAATCTATAATGTCATTAATACTGTAGAACAAACCGGATGGAAGTGTATCCTCAAAATTTTTTTTCCCTTTTTTTAATAAAATAACATTCTCTACATTGTTATACATGGACGGTAACGTGGCTAAGTAAAATGTACTTTTTATACCAACCACCCAGTTTTTGTTTGGATTTATAGGTAAGGCGCCATGAAAATTGATCTGATAATTACTATTAGTATTACGGGGAAAATCAATTGGACAGGAGTTACTTGGTAGCCTAACATAGAATTCATCCATCACCACCGCGTATTAACTTAAGTGTTATAACAGTGCAACCACTGTTGAAATTAATTAATTTACCTTGACCATCACGTAAAGTAATTAAGATTATTTTTAGTTTTTTATTCAACAATGAGTAATAGCAAATGCTCTCGTATTCGTGATTAATATATTTCCTATTTAATTGAGTTAAAGGACAGGTTCTTAAGAGCGGAGCTAAAGCGTCACCAACAAAAGAGCTTTCAATAATAGGCTCATTCCATGAAAAGGTCAACCTCCCCACTAATTTCTAAAAATGAGATGTAGCTTTGAATTTATACTTATTTTAGGTCAAAATTTATTGTACTTCATGAATTCAGGGCTAAAAATTGTATCAACACAGGTGGTTTATCAAAAATAGTCGAATTACAAATTATGCACCTGCTCTGCACAAAATGTGAATAAAAGTGTGCAAAAGTTTCGTTTCCTGTAGGCACTTCCTATGACCAATAAATTAACATTTCTGAGCATGTACCAAATCAAAAACAAACCAATTTTCGAATTTTTTTGGTTTTATTTAATTTCACCAGTGTTTCGTTCCTCTGTAATGAAATCGATAAAGTTAATATTGTGATGTCCCATACTTTACCTAAAATAGTGAAATTTTTAGTTTATTCACAGAAATGTAACTCAGCCTAATCACCCAGTGGAATGTAAAGCACGCTTGTGTTGCGTCATCGTATAAAACAATTAGTTTCATCTTCACTCCCTCAGAAATATCATGGCGGCCAATTGAAAATTGTCCCATACTTTACCATCAAAATGGCGATTATATTAGTGCACTGTATTAATGTAATATGTGAAGCCATGAGTGTTATAATACTCTAAGGTCATAGTCGGCCGTAAGAATAGGAGTCTATATTTGAACTGAGAATCATTCCTCAGTCAAGAAATCCTTGGGTTTATGCATGTAAAGTCCCATACTTTACCAAAAAATAGTGAAATTTTTAATTTATACACAGAGAAGTAGTCTAACTCAGCCCAATCACCCAGTAGAATGCAAAGCACGTTTGTGTTGCGTCATCTTAAGAAACAATTACCTGTAGTTTCATAATCTACTCCCTCAGAAACATGATAACGGCCAATTGAAAATTGTCCCATACTTTACCATTATAATGGCGATTACATTTTAGTGCACTGTATTAATGTAATATATGAAACCTGGAGGGCAGGAGTGTTATAATGCTTTAGGGTGATAGTAGGGGGAAGCATAGAAGTTTGTATTTGAACTAAGAATCATTCCTCAATTAACTAATCTTTGAGTTTATGCATGTAAAGACCCGTACTTTACAACAAATTTCAAAAAATTTAGTTTTTTAGCAGATAAGAAGATCGGTAAGTACAGTAATTGATACATTTTCAGAAAAATGGAAAGAAATTCTAAACTTTTCACAGACTACATGTGTAACAAGTTTGGTTATATTTCATCAATGATTGGCGGACTTATTTCGGTTTTTATCAAAATTTTGAAACTTATTTCGGTACCAACAGACAGACTGTCTGATATGTGACCTTTGATTCCTTAAACTTCAGATTATTTCCAAACTTTTGACAGACTTCATACGTACCAAGTTTGGTTTAATTTCATCTATAAATGACCGAGTTATACAGTATTAGCGATCAAAAATTAGACAGATGACAGACAACTCCTCAACGGCACCCATATGCTAAGACTTCGGGTCAATTTGTGGGTCGCCCCACATTTTGCATCCATATCTTGGTTGGAAATACTTAGTTGCACTTTATTATCACTAATTATCCAGAAATTACTGTTAATTTAAGTGTAAGAGACCACTTTGACCATAAAATTCGTACAGGTCCCGTACTTTACTTAGCAATGTCCCATACTTTACCACACAAACCACACTGTAAAAAATTAGCAATGCAGCAATTCGTCTTATATTTATATTTTTATTTAAGCTTAATAATACAGCTTTATCCTAAACATTAACTCAACACCGTACCTGCGCACAATTCGCTAAATTTTAGAATTGAAATTATAAATTAAAAAAACTATTTCGTACGAATCCGTACTTTACCTTAATTGGACAAGCTGGCGTTTTCTCAAAAGTGACTAATTCCCGCCATAAGCTTCGCAAAATCAAAGCTGATATTCGAAAGTTTAATCCAAGCACAATTTTGTGCACATATGTGCTGTGTATAACATTGTACAGGCAATCAAAGTTCAAAATTGTGTACGAATGTCCCGTACTTAACTTTGGAATGAGCCAATATCTGTATATATAAAGATCGTATCTTTATTACGAGTAATATTTGTTGGATCCGGAAAATGTAAAATACCAATTTCTGAAATTTTTGGTCCACTATAATTTAAAATTAATATCGGTTGTTCTATATTGCATAATTCATCTACGGTAGTGGTACTGTATATATCCCAATTCGGAATACTTGTATGATTCTGATCCAATAATTGTTTTAAGCCTAGAATTTGTATTAAATCACCACGTAGACTTAATTGTATTTTTTTCAACTTTTTAGGAAATTTAAATTTATTTCTAGAATTATTTGTATTAAAAATGAATTCGAAATCTTTATATTTCAATTCAGAATTAAACAGTTTATTTATATCATCAATAATGACTTGAATAAAGCTATGCATACCAGGAAATAAACTGTATAATTTTGCATCTTTTGCATCTACCCCAATTGACAGCGAGATTTGAGTTTGCAGAGTAATATTGCTGTACGTTGCTTGGTATTGAATCTCGGCAAGCCCAATTTTAGCATTTGGACCAATATATAATTCTTCGGCTAAATCAACAGTAAACTCGCTAGGGCTATTATTGGGGTATGTGTTTAATGAGCTATCTGAAACTAGAGTGATATATGTATCTATGGCCATTATTATTATTATTATTTAAGCTCTCTCTCTCTCTCTTTACTTGACTCCTTTGTACATACAGTATAATGTTAAATTATAGACATCTGTCGTCACGTTCATTGCTTCTACAGTATATGCAAGGCATCAATATTTTACTGGCTTTATTTAAAGCGAATGAACTATAGATATTAGACTTACAGTATAGTATAGTAATATCATTCGAGTTAATATTGATTAATTATGTCCATATGTGACCATTATTCGTGCAATGAATTAATATACAGTATAAACCTAAACTTATTTAATATGCTGTACCCACAACTGTTTCTTGGATCCAATGAATCTGACTAAATATTCTTTTTTCCCATTGCGTACACGTTCTTTAAGTTTGCCAATATTTTTGTCAATCGGAAGATAAATATTACTACTCGGGTGGACCTTTTGGAGTTCGTATGAATAAAATGGACCATTTATTATAGCACCAGCGCTGTCCTTAATATCAAACATTACCGCTGGTACTCTATCCAATCTGACCCGATGAATAATAATTAATTCACGAGTCCATTGTTCTCGATAGCCTTTAGCAAAAGCAGTACGCGCAATAGATAATTGTACTGTAATAACACTTAATATACTTAAGTCAATTTTCGAATTTTTTTGGTTTTATTTAATTTCACCAGTGTTTCGTTCCTCTGTAATGAAATCGATAAAGTTAATATTGTGATGTCCCATACTTTACCTAAAATAGTGAAATTTTTAGTTTATTCACAGAGATGTAACTCAGCCTAATCACCCAGTGGAATGCAAAGCACGCTTGTGTTGCGTCATCGTATAAAACAATTAGTTTCATCTTCACTCCCTCAGAAATATCATGGCGGCCAATTGAAAATTGTCCCATACTTTACCATCAAAATGGCGATTATATTAGTGCACTGTATTAATGTAATATGTGAAGCCATGAGTGTTATAATACTCTAAGGTCATAGTCGGCCGTAAGAATAGGAGTCTATATTTGAACTGAGAATCATTCCTCAGTCAAGAAATCCTTGGGTTTATGCATGTAAAGTCCCATACTTTACCAAAAAATAGTGAAATTTTTAATTTATACACAGAGAAGTAGTCTAACTCAGCCCAATCACCCAGTAGAATGCAAAGCACGTTTGTGTTGCGTCATCTTAAGAAACAATTACCTGTAGTTTCATAATCTACTCCCTCAGAAACATTATAACGGCCAATTGAAAATTGTCCCATACTTTACCATTATAATGGCGATTACATTTTAGTGCACTGTATTAATGTAATATATGAAACCTGGAGGGCAGGAGTGTTATAATGCTTTAGGGTGATAGTAGGGGGAAGCATAGAAGTTTGTATTTGAACTAAGAATCATTCCTCAATTAACTAATCTTTGAGTTTAAGCATGTAAAGACCCGTACTTTACAACAAATTTCAAAAAATTTAGTTTTTTAGCAGATAAGAAGATCGGTAAGTACAGTAATTGATACATTTTCAGAAAAATGGAAAGAAATTCTAAACTTTTCACAGACTACATGTGTAACAAGTTTGGTTATATTTCATCAATGATTGGCGGACTTATTTCGGTTTTTATCAAAATTTTGAAACTTATTTCGGTACCAACAGACAGACTGTCTGATATGTGACCTTTGATTCCTTAAACTTCAGATTATTTCCAAACTTTTGACAGACTTCATACATACCAAGTTTGGTTTAATTTCATCTATAAATGACCGAGTTATACAGTATTAGCGATCAAAAATTAGACAGATGACAGACAACTCCTCAACGGCACCCATATGCTAAGACTTCGGGTCAATTTGTGGGTCGCCCCACATTTTGCATCCATATCTTGGTTGGAAATACTTAGTTGCACTTTATTATCACTAATTATCCAGAAATTACTGTTAATTTAAGTGTAAGAGACCATTTTGACCAAAAAATTCATACAGGTCCCGTACTTTACTTAGCAATGTCCCATACTTTACCACACAAACCACACTGTAAAAAATTAGCAATGCAGCAATTCGTCTTATATTTATATTTTTATTTAAGCTTAATAATACAGCTTTATCCTAAACATTAACTCAACACCGTACCTGCGCACAATTCGCTAAATTTTAGAATTGAAATTATAAATTAAAAAAAACTATTTCGTACGAATCCGTACTTTACCTTAATTGGACAAGCTGGCGTTTTCTCAAAAGTGACTAATTCCCGCCATAAGCTTCGCAAAATCAAAGCTGATATTCGAAAGTTTAATCCAAGCACAATTTTGTGCACATATGTGCTGTGTATAACATTGTACAGGCAATCAAAGTTCAAAATTGTGTACGAATGTCCCGAGTAGTAGGAGAAGAGGTGACCCCATCATACTCCTCCCTAGCTTGGGCTACGGGCTACATCTCAGAGGGCTATTAAAAATGCCAAATTCCGGTGCTAAATCGCGGTGTTTAATGACCATCTGTCACCATCAGTATTGATTCGCGTCGTTGCCTTCAACCAATCGTTGCTTATCACCTACGCGTAGCCTAACCTCGCGATGCCTGCCTTACTCGACAACTGTTACCACCCATCAGTATTGATTCGCGTCGTTGCATCAACCAACCATTGCATATTTATCTTCGCGTAACCTAACTTCACGATGCATGGCTAGCCCCCACCCCTCACTACGCTATTATATTATATCGATTGCCAACTCACCACCGCTAGCTAGTGCTACTCTTCGACAGCAGTCGCCAATCCAACCAACCAAGCAGCCTACCAGTCCAGCACTATGATACGTGAAATTCCGCCACGTTCCAGCTACACGTATACGAACATTTCCATAGTTACTCAACCTAACCAATCCCACAGCATCTGTGCCATATTGAAAGACTACCACCACTAACATTATACTGTGCGTTTTTTATTATAATAATTATTGATTATTACACACAACCCTATGATTCATATTCTTTCACATATTTCCTATCCACGCAACCAACCATTCATCCACGTTGCACTCCATCTCTTTTCTTATTCGTCGATGATTATGACACGTCTCATCTCTTCTTCGTTGACTACGTGCCACATCGCAAATTTATATATAACTGATAAACAACCGCGACACCTATACTAACAGCAGAACTGTTGAACAGACAAATACCCGTAGACCTATCTGCCAACCTAATGAGCTCTCGCCTAACCAATAAGACACAAAGACTGCTCTACTGTTAAGTAAAGGGGATCAGGAGCGTGATATTACTAAATTGTAAAGGTTGCTAAATACAAAATCGCTACTTACCGTTAGATGGCGCTAATCTGCCGTCCGCTAATATAATTTACTAAATTTACACAGCTCCTGCAAAATCGCTTGTTCCTTTCTCTACCGATTGCTCGACAGAGAGCTAACTGTTCGAATCTATGAGCCACGCGGGAATAACCAAAACAATAAACCCGAGTCGGCTCCCTAAGCTTACTTAAGACGAGTGCGAGAGGCTTTGCACTCAGAGTATTCTTACGCCTAATTCTATCACTATTAAAGCACGCTACTGCCTACGTCTTTTCTAATCGCGAATACTGGGGTTTCCTAACGTAATGTGTGAATGCGAGAATATTTAAATTATCAAAATGGTACAGTATTTGTTTCTACGTAAATAGTACCGCTCCGGGTCTAAACTTGCCTGCAGCTGGCTTTAGGGCAGCAAATTACTAGCGTATTGTGTGTACCGAATAGTGCGATCTAGCTGATTGCCCGCTAATGCAAATAACCGCTCAGCGTGAATAGTTTACAGTACTCTAATTATTACCTTAGCTACTCTCCGCTATGCTGCGTACTAATTCTTAATTTTTACTAATCAATTACAGTCACAAATATGTAACAGCGTATTAATTACTAAGAGTTCCAGAATGCGTAATTCTAATTTATTACGCAACAGGTTTCGCTAGTAATAGCCTAAATTGCCGTATTACTTTGACCTAATCAGTAACTAATTGTTGTAACTAAGAAATTGAAATCAATCAAAGAAAAGGGGGCGCCTACCTAAACATTCACAATCGTAGGCACACTTCAATAACACACCAATCAGCGTCAGCAATCACAGTTCGCAATTATGCAGTTAACTACTGTATAGCCCACAGTTATGCGACTCACTATTCGTACTTCACACTCCATGTTGTGATACGTGCAGGCCTCTCCCGGGTACATATAGGACTCCTAACTAACCTGATTCCTGCCCCCCTAATACTAAATAGAGACGAAACCTGGATCATCAGCCCCCTAATTACTGTACCAGCGAATGGTCTGCATACCACAGTGTGAACTACCCGACCGCAACGGTGACCCCCCGCCAGCATTGCCCGCCTTTGAATCCTCTGCTCTCCCTTCGTCGCTAACCCCCCGATGTGCCCACCGCCCACTGGCACCTTAGCCCTCCATTATGCTAATAGCTACCGTAGCGGCGCATGCAAATCACAAAGTCTGACAGTCTCAGAAATCCCTTAGGATTATTGCGTAGAAAGGAATCACATAGAACCATTAACAAAAGGTAGAAATCATAGTTCCAGTTGTAATTGGCAGTAATCGATGGAATTAATTGAGAAACACAATCAAGAATAATCGCACTAGCAAATCATTTTGAGAAATTAATCGAAAATAGCAAATTGCAGAAATACGCTAAAATATCCGTCAAAAAGTGAATAGGGACAGCTCAGCAAGTACAAAGGTGTGGATTGTGAGGTATAGAATGATACAGCTCTACCGGCAAACCGCCAATTTATAGGTGATCCGGATGGGGTGATGCAATAGGGTGACTCAATCGCTCTCCTATTGGCTCTCCAGTCCGCGCTAGCATTAGACCAAGCTGGAAGCAGTCAGTCCAATAAGGAGGCCGGATTGTAGCCATATTGCTGCCCAAACCTCGAATTATTACCATATATGGTAATGGATCATGTCCCTGGCTGCTGAATGGCCAGGACAGCGTCCCTATATTCTAGCCCTATTGAAGCTAATATCAGCAAGCACGAAATCCAGGGTCCGACTAAACTTGCTACCCTGGAACTATCTACATATATCCTAATACAAAATTACGTAGGTAGGGCTACATATTATACAAAATGGATGGATTCAAATATATATGCGTTTTGGTTTCCCTATCTAAATATCACCTCGCTATTATATCTTATCTAAAATATTATGCTGCACAATGGACTAATATTACATACAGTATAACGGACTAATATATGTGGATACAGCGCCATATACCGTAACACCGCTCCAAGGGAAATCATATAATGTTTCCCTCCAACTGTAGAAGAGTATAAGGTGATGTATACAAAACAAAATAAATTTCTTCCAACTAATCTAAATACTTGATACTATAAATCCTACTATTTACAAAATATTGCTATAGATATTGCATAATGAATTGCATACAAATTAAATTTACAAATATTATCTCTCTCATTCAAATTAAATTTACAAAATATTGTTTCTCGTTCTTACTACATAATGATTACTACATACAAGATCAAATATAAAAAAAATTTGCTAGGGCAAGTGAAAGGAGTAAGCCAAACCCGCAGGTTTGTCTCCCCAATCACTTCCTTCGCCTCTCTCATAATATAAATTCAAAACAGCTCAACTAGTGTATATGAGTCTAGTCGGGTATTTCTAAAATGCTACAATATACATCAGAGCGACGATGATGTATATATCTAGAGTCTGTCGCCCTGTGCTATAATGTATCATCGACCCGCTCCTGGGTTCTTCGGGCTCGCTCCTCTCTTTCGCCCCCTTCCCAGATACACCAGTCGTCCTCCAGTCGACTCCGTTGACGGCGTCCGTGAGACGTCACTCCCCGGAACCGGCGACGATGTTCCCTGAGCCCCGACAGATTCCCGGCTCGTGCTTCTTCCTCGGCCTCGTCCCAATTGTCGTGCTCCTGTGGTCGCTTCCGCCAACTCTTCCTTATGCAGTTGCACTCGCGCCTTCTCCGACGCTCCCTGCGCCTTGCGCTGCAACCTCTGTGCTTCTATAATAGAGTGATAGTGGTCGTCCTTGACTTGACGCTTGTCTTGGACCCCTCCTCCTGGTTCCTTCCGCGAGCCTTGAGCTCCAGCGGTCGTCGCTGTGGTCGCTGCGATCCTCTGTTCCTGTATCCTCTCAGCGGTCAATGAACCCACTGGCACATGAGTCAACAAGAATTCGTTGCGGTATTGTATAGCCGCCATCCTCCAATCACCTCGCGCGCGTACCACTTTTCTAGTCTCCGTAAATACACCCTTCGTGATGCGATCGCAAATAGCAACGAAGTTCCAGGTGTACTTGTTATCCATATTCAACTGTCTGAAGTATTCTCGAACTACGATAACTCCAGTGTTCTGTGGAAGGTCTTGAGCAGTTAGGATGAGTTCCTGATATTGTGGTAGCGATTGTAGATATGGCTCGTACGCAACATGTGATGGGTCTACTGCCCAAAATCCATATCCCGCCTTAAATGGTAACCAACCCATCTGCGCTTGAATATGGTAATCAGCCACACTCTCCCACTTATCTAACATCTCCCGAAGTAGGTTAGCGCTATGGTTTTGAAAGGAATCATCTCGCAGCTGACATCTCGCGCTACGATGTCCCTTTACCCCACAATATCCACATTGAGAAATGAAGACGGTGCACGTGTGAAACGAATGGTTGGTCTTATTACACCAACGACAGACCTTATGCGCCGCCTCTACTACCGCGTCGCACGACTTTAGATTGTGCCTTGTGCTGCCGCACAACTTGCACCTACGCGCTTGTGGAAACCAGGCCCTCTCGTATATGAGGTCTCCAATCGGTTTCGCACTTCCTTCCTTCCCAATGTCTAATACGATGTCGTCCTCTCCGGTCAACGGTTGTCGATCCGGAACAAAGTAAACATCCTCGCCCTTGTCCTCTATCTCCAATATTTCCTCCCGCGTTCGTTTCGGATATGTCTTCTCCACCGGAAGATCTACTCCGAACACCTCTACTAACGTCTCCGGCCAGCCCTCCTTAACAGGTCTATCAGCCTCCGAGTGGAAGGGAGTACCAAACCCGCGGGTTTGATTCCCGAACCACTTCTCCAAAGCTTCTGGCGTCGGATATTCCATCGACGGTCGGTCTCCCAAATCTCCGATGTTCTGTCGATATACTCCTTCGAATATCGCTAATCCTCTCCTAACCATCGACGTATTCTCTAACGATTGGTTGAAGAACGGGGTTAAGAAACGCTTCATCACGTCGGATTGGATTCCCCCTTTCGAGCGAACGTATTGATCTCCTCCGAATACCAATGGATGACGCTTCAAAACTCGCGCAACGATATCCGCTAATAAACAAGTCACCGTGTTCGACTCAAGCACCAAATAATATTGTAGCGACGCACGGGGTGGCGCGCAAATGTTCCAATACACTAACGCTTGCCGCTTGAAGTGGGATTTGAACTCCGCTCCCGGTGGCGTGTTATATTCACCATACGCCTCCTCGTACTTCTTCTGCGTCTTTAACTTAAAGTCCCAATTATACAACAAGTGTGCTATAAAGCCCATACCAGTCTTGGCAGAGTTGGGATACTCCCTATAAATTCCAATATCCTGTGCCCATAGCAACAATAGCTTGGTGTCGACAAACGGTCTCGGCAATCTATCTTCCAGATCAGTCATGGCGTTGAAGTCGCTCTCCAAATCGCTCTGGACTGCCGATCCCACCTTGACGTAATCTTGGTTGAGAATAGCCTCTCTAACTTTCTTGGGTAACATTCTGGCGTCGATACGCTCTGCTCCGTGCATACCTCCTCGCCTGCATACCTCCAAAATCTGCTCCCTAGGATCCTTCCCTTTCCGATATTGTGTCGTTATGATGGGCTCCAGTCTCTCTCGATCCGCCCTCACATGCATAAACACATGAGTCACACCATCGGCTGCACGAATTTGAATACACTTGCTGGTCAAACATTCCTGATGGGACCCTCCTTCGTTGTCGTAGAACATCACCCGCCAATCCTGCAGTGATTCCTCCGTTTTCCTCCACTGACGCTGAATCTCGTCTGATGGGGTCCACATGCGCTCAATAGCCTTGTGGTCATCATATCGGGTATAAGAACCCTTCCTCCTCAGCCACGTCTGATCTACCTCCTCGTCATCTGGGAATGTAGCCACCGCGACCCATACCTTGATGTACTTATCAAACCATCCAAATAATTTGCTCTCCTTCCCCGGAGCTCCAATCTTATCCAATGTGTCGTAATCTGTGATCTGCATTGGGACATCACGCAAGAACTTCGCGCATAAAACTTCCCGTAGACAGTCAACGTTCCAATGATCCGCCATTCTTACCATCGGCAAGAATCGTATCGCTTCTCGCGACTCCGGATGATCTACTAATATCGCAGGTTCGGTGCCGTCGGAATAATACACCGGTCGGGGTTGAGATACGACCTGTGGAACAGATCCGGTCACTCTTCTCGTCTCCTCTTGATGTCTATCCGCGGTCTTATTATACTCCGCTATCCTATTCTCAAATAACTCTTTCGCCTTCGCCGCTCGCTCCTCCTGCCGCAACGCGTCTATGTCGTCCTGATGCTCAGGAGTGAGGCTTCTCGCTCGGTGAGGTGAAGTAAACGCAGTCCAGGGACTCGAGAGCTCCAAACCCGCGGGTTTGGTACCCGAGTCCCGTGCCGCTTCGCGCCGCACCTCTAGATCCTTATAGGCTCGGTATAGCGAAATGGCCGCTGCCGTCTCTATCAAACTGGGTGTCGAACAGGGTTTAATCTCCGTATACGGATCTAATGTCGTAACGGTCGGCGTAATGGGTCTCGGAGGTCGCTTTCCGCCGAAGTCGATACTGATCATCGGGTTGCTCATCGGGTAACCTCCCTCGTTGTATCTAAGGAACTGGTGAGCTGGACATCGCGTTAATATCGGTTCTGGATGTTGCTCGTCTAGTCGGTCGGGAATCGCCACATCTTGCTTATTCATGCATTCACCACACTTGTAGAAGAGCTTGTACACGCTGAAGACTTTCGGCGTCTCCTGATCCTCGCCTCGAGTCCTCCGGTACAGATGCATTCCGTCGAACTGATCTCGGACTGCAGGTAGAGGTTCTTCGTGTCGTAAATACATATTCATATGGTACAGTCGTGCGATCTCCTCATCCGGGTCTGCACTAATGTCACATACGTCCAAAGCGAAGTCGTAAGGATACCGAGTGCGATATTCTTTCCGCAAAACTTCCATCCGGTCTCCCAACGCTCTCATTCTTTCCCTCCGTAATTCCTTATCATACATAGGTTTGTATTTCCCGTTCAGCTCCATCACGGACCGCCCATGGTAGTAAACGTTAGAGTCTTTACATCCTGGTCGCGCGAATGGTAGCTCCGCCTCCTCTCTGGCAGTAAATCCTCTGCGCGGTTGCGCTCTAATATCCTTCTCCATTATGCCTCGCGTATATACATATATATATCCCAATAAGTGCCGTTACGTAACCAATTACACTGTGGGTAAATCAGTTAGATGTCGCCGAAAGACAGACCTCCCGAACCCCCCCCCCCCCCCCCCCCCCCCCGCTTTCCAGCAGTTCAGGTTCGACTCTCTAGATCCCGTCTCTTCCTAACTAACTATCCTCTAACCTATTCCCATGCATAGCGCAAAACTTTGGAGATAAACTGGCCGTGACCAACTCACTTTTTGATGCCCAAACTACTCCCATTACTCGTACTAAACTACAGTAGTTAGAAAGGACCATAGCCACAATACTCGACTATACCAAACCCACAGGTTTGATAATCGAATATCACACATCCTGCAAACTACTGAGTGGGGTCCATGTACGCCTCTGGTGCTACTAACCTTTAGCACCTTAGTTGCACTGTTGGCACCAATCTGTGGAAGTTGCTAAACTCAATTTACACTCCTACGTAATATAGCCGTCACCATGGTTTCTAAATGCTATTTTCCAGGCTTCACGACTTTTCAAATTACTGTTTATCTATAGACGAATTCTAAAACGCGTCTATACACAGCGTCTGGAATTGTCATGGGTTCACTTCTAATTTTTTAAAATTTTAAATTTTCCAAAAATTTTGAAAATAAAATTTTGTTTTTGATACCCACCAGACAAAACTCAGCGCAAATCACCACAACCCCGCTCCTATGCATTTCCTTGTATTTGCATACGAGGAATGCATACGAAGTGAGTTGCGTCTAACACTAATTCTGTTTTGAGGCAGGAGACAAATTATAATCTCCCGTCTTGATACGTGTCTCCTCTAATAACACAATATCTTGGACCGGTCGGTCCAAGGTGTGTAAACCACTTCACTTTTTACACTTTTTTGGGTGCGGACACTTGCACCTAATTTTCACAGTGACTGTGCGCACTATGTTTTGCACGTCTGGGTGTGTGTGCAAGATCACTCCCGTCTCCCAATACTTTCTCTTGACAATCGGTTCGGTTATCAATACGTAGTCTCTCCTTTGGAGACTCCGAACCGTTTTGTACCACTTTGTTCTGGTGGATATGGTGGGAAGATAGTATTCCCGCCAATATTCCCAGAATGTGTACGCTATAAACTGTGTCATTTTATACTGTGTCACTATATAGGTCGGCACTAACGGGTTCTGATGCCGGCACAAGAAATGCTGGACTCTGCATTAGCAAATGATTCGGCGTTAATGCAACACCGTCTGGCAACATAGCTATCGGCCTCGAGTTTAGGGTATGCTCGATTTCAATGAAAGCTGTGACCAGTTCGTCGTCGGTAAGTTGTTTGTTCACAGGCAATGTTTTGGCAATGGCCTGTTTTACAGAGCGAACTAAACGCTCCCAACTTCCTCCTCTCCAAGGACTTTCTGGAGTATTAAATCTCCATTCTACTCGTTGCGGCAAAAGTGCTGCAGAAATTTCCTTATTCTGTGCCGCTTTATGAGCCGCGTTCAACTCGCTATTCCCTCCGACAAAGTTTGTACCCTTGTCAGAGTAAAACGCCTTTACTAGTCCTCTCCTGGCCATAAATCTCTTTAAGGCCAGGAGCAGAGATTTGGTCGACATGTCTGCCACACGCTCAATGTGTATGGCTCTACTAGCCATACATGTCAGTAGCAGGCCCCATCGTTTGTGGGTCAGCCGTCCACTCTTTGCTTCAATCGGACCAAAACAATCCACCCCTGTGTTCGTAAAAGGTGGGTCATATGCCTGCACTCTCGCTTCCGGGAGTTCAGCCATCTCCTGTTCCAATACTCTGGCGTTCACTCTCTTGCAAACCAGACAGGCGTCATACATAGTGCCGACTGCCCTGCTTGGCTGCAATAGAATGAATCGCTGTCTCGCTGCCGACAAACAGTGTAACTTTCCCGCGTGATGCAACCTCTTGTGTATATCCCATAGAATCGCTCTTTGCAATTAGGGATTATCACTGGGAATCGAAACTGTGAGTTAATGTCGACAGTCTGGATTCTCGATCTATGACAAATTAAACCCTTATGGATTAATGGACTCCATTTTCTAAGGGGTTTATAGAGAACTGGTCGTTGAGCCGATAATAGATGGAATTCTTTAGGGAAGGCACACATTTGATAATGCTTCAAATGCTTTAATTCCGCTTGATCAATCTCATCCTCTGTCAGAGGTTGTTTCAATTTCTGAATTCGCTCGCTATTAGCGCTCGTTTGTTCTCTCAAATGTTTCGAATGTTTTAAACAAAGGTACAAAATGTATCGGCTTAACCACGCAGTTCTTTTACAAATTGTCAGCCAAGAGGCAGACGAATTTAGTAATTTGTCATAAACACTGCATGACTCTAATGCCAGTGACGGTTGTCCGCTAACTAATGGAAGTTTCGAATCCAAACCCGCAGGTTTGGAAACCAAAGGCTCCATTGTGTCGGTCATTTTCTGTCCGTCACTTACCAATTGTGACTCTGGTTTAGTCTGTAAGGGTGGTTTTATGTCATAACTTACCCTTCCGGACCTAGTAGTCACGTAAGTCTGTTGGTCTGACAGGTCTCCGGGCCGCTCCTATGACTCTTCAGGCCGCTCCAATGACTCTTCAGGCCGCTCCAATGACTTAAGTTTGGCTTTAGACTTCGACTTAGAGACTTTCTCCACTTTGACTTCTGCATCTTCAGGCATCGGATTGGTCACTATCTTTAGTCGCTCTGGCCAATGTTCCTGTGTCCTCGTTAGAAAATCAGGTCCATGCAACCAAAACTCCTGCGACTCTTCCTGACAGAATTCCGCCGGCATTGCACCTCTCGAAGTTATGTCGGCCGGGTTCAACACTCCCGGACAATGTCTCCATTGTTCCTTCGTCGAAAAGTCAACGATCTGAGCGCGTCTATTGGCCACAAATGTCTTTAGTGCAATATTGTCGGCCGCAATGTATACTAACACCAAGGATGCGTCCGTCCAATAGAATAAGGTCAATGTCGTGTCTAACTCCTCAATTATCTGCTTACTTACCTCGACTGAAACTACAGCCGCCTGTAACTCTGCACGAGGGACAGTCATGTATTTGACCGGCATTGTCTTCGATCTAGAAGTCACAAAAGCCGTCTCAAATTTATCCTGACTCACCTCTCGGCGAAGGTAGGCTACCATACCAAAGCCGGTGTCACTTGCGTCACTAAATAGGTGGAGTTCGAGATCAGCTGGAAATACCAGCTGATTCGGAAAGTAGGATCGGGGCACATCTATATTTTTCAATAGATGCAACTCGGCTTCCCACTCTCTCCACTGCTTTGCATGTATAGGAGATATTGGTTCGTCCCACTCCAGGTCGGACAACCAAATTTTCCTCATGCATGCTCGTGCCTGTAATATTACCGGACTGATAAAGTTCATCGGGTCAAATAGTCTACTCAAAGTCGATAAGCAAATTCTCTTAGTCAAAACTTTGTCTGGGCTACTAACTCTTACCTGGAATTTATCCGAGTTCGGATTCCAAGCGAGTCCCAGTACTCGCCTCGCGCCATGGGGATTGGTTCTACCCCCAATTCAATGTCTCCGCTCCCGCGATCTTTCACCGGGAACAATTCTAATAGGGCCTCCGAGTTTGTAGTGAACTTGGTTAGAGGAAAACCCCCTGTAGCCAAGCACTCCTGTAGGCCGTGAGCCACTTCTATGGCTTGTTCCGCTGTGTCCTTAGACACCAATCCGTCGTCCATATAGAAGTTTCTCAATATAGACTCGATTACCTCTACTGGATACTTACCAATCTGGGCTGTTGCCGTTTTCTTTAGAACAAACAGCGTGCCGTTTGGACTATCGCGGGCGCCAAATATCCTAACGTACATCTGGTATGTAACCACTGGGCCGGATAAGTCTTCATTCTCATACCAGAGAAAGCGAAGGCTATCCTGGTCTGCCTTACAGGCTCTTACCTGGTGGAACATCGCCTCGATGTCACAAGTAAATGCGAATCGCCGCTGTCTAAAACGCAACAGTATTCCAATCAAATAATTGTTCAGGTTGGGTCCGTCCATCAACTCTGAATTCAGGGACATACCTCTATAGACTGCTGCGCAGTCGTTGACTACTCGGACTTTGTCTGGTTTGTCAGGGTGAGTCACATAGTGGTGTGGAAGGTAATAAGTCTGGTCTGTCACCAAATCAGGGTCCTCTACCTTCCCAGCAAATCCCTTGGCGAAATAGTTGTTGATCTGGGCGCAATACTTCTCCCTAATGTCCGGATTTTTCAACAACCGAGCCCTTACTCCGTTTAATCTTTTCAAGGCTAAGTTGTAGTTGTTCTCCAACTTAGGTGGTTGTCGACGCCACAACATTCCAACTTCAAAATGTCCAGTCGGTAGTAGACGTATGGTATCTTCCATCATCTCCAGCGACCGTTTCTCATCAGTAGACATGGCTAGGTCATATCCACCGGGTTCCATTGCGTCCCTATCCAGCCATTCGACGGTTCTGGCTCCTGTCTCGAGGTCTTGGCGTATCAATTCCTTCTGTAATTCCTCCTCACTGTATTGGAAAATGTCTAGGTCTCGATATTTAGCCACTTGACCCTCCACTATGTCTGTATAAGTCAAACATTACTCAGATAAGTAGCGTGGGCTGCTGAACCAGACCCACGGGTCTGATAACAGTAGTCCTCGGGTTCACTATCTGTCCGGTCATTGTGAAGTGGTTCCGACAACCTAACATTATCGGGAATCAACTCCTCGTCCGACTCGCTAAAGTCACTATAGTGGTCAATACAGGTTCTCCTAAACTCGTCTATGTCTGGTGGTACTACTAACGGTGGTTCAGTTATAGGCTGTAATCCGTCGTATCTGTCTATTGGCTTGTCGCCACTTGTAAACTCATAAGACATGGGTACTCGTGTATACCAACCTAATATAGTCCTATGGGCATGTGGTCCATTGACATGCGGCTCAGCTGGTCTCGTTTCCCATATTTGGTGTGCGATCAGCTGTTCTGCACCAATCAACATAGAAACATTCCTATAACCTACCTGGTGTCTCGGTATCCTGAGCTTGTCAAAATACTCCTGTGCTATGGGACTCATCGGCGGCACCTTACCTAACTGCCTGCCGAATCCCTTCATAGCTAGACACTTAAATCCGTCCAATGGCAAAGCTTTCCGTTCTTGTCGAGTGTGTTGGTCTCTCGGAAGTAGGGAATCTAGTTCTACCGAAATTCTGTGTCCCTTGAGGTCTCCTACCCCGTGCATAGACTTCAACTCTATTTGGATCTCCTCGGCGTCCTGGAAGCTAGAAACAGCTCTCGCCACTTCCTCGTCGATATACGATAATGTGGACGCAGTGTCCAACATCACATATATCCGCTTCGATCCCTTATCGCCAGTAAGTTTCACCGGAATCACGCTGAATATTTCCGACGTGGCCGATGATAAATACGTCCGCGCGCTGGTCGATGAACTATCCGCGGTGAAACCTTGGCAGGTCACTTCTCTCGCGCCCGACTCGCTATCCTCATCCGACGAACCTGGTTGGTAACCATCGTCCTGGATGCCAGTGTACGTATTCCTCCTTATCGATACGGGTTCTTTGCTCCCCTTCCTGTGAGGATTTCGCTGTAAGTAACGGTCCGTTGGGGTATGGAAATCCGCATGTAGCAACTTGTGATGTAGTCTGCCGCATTCCATGCATCCGTCCTTGCTGTTCGGGCACTGCCGCCGTACATGTCCTGGCGCAAGACAAGCCCAACAGGTGTCCAACGTCCGCACTTGAACTCTTCTCTGTTCCGAATTTAATTCTTTGAACCGTCTGCAACTATCTAACTTATGGTCGTCAGATCTTACCTCCTTTAGAAAACAGTATTGGCAACCTACAAATCCATCCGGCAACTCCTGTTGCTTTAACCTAGGTCTATCTAACCGCTCACCTGACCATACTCGCGAGTCTGATCTAAAGGCTGGGGTACTCGAATTATATCTGTCTACTGAGTTAAATGTCACAGTGGTCCTGTCATCGTCAAAACTTACCATAGACTTACCGGTAACAGGTTTAGACTCTCTCATATTCTCTTCTGAGAAGTTTGATTTCATCTCTGCTACTGCGTCTGTGGCTATCATGTCATGAATATGCTGAAGTGTCAACACCTTACCTTGACCTTCCAACTTATTTTCTAATTTGCGCCATTTCTGTCGGTAACGCATGTTTAGACGTCTTATTACGCTCTTTAAAACTTCGGCGTGATCACCATGATGAGGTAGATTCACCGTCCTCAAGATGTCCAATGCGTTCGAAATAGCGTTCGCTAAGTTCAACAGCTCTAACGGAGTTGTAATCCTTCCGCCCTTACCCAAGTCTTCTACTATCGACTGTGCCATCTTGGTTTTATTCCCGTAGATGTCGCTAAGCGTCTTCATCGCCAACTCAAATGCCCTTTCATTGCCAACGAAGTTGTCAGCAATGGCTCTAGGTTCTCGATGGAGCATCTGAAGCAAATAGTTGAACTTCTCGTTGGGAGTAAAGGTGCTGTTGGTTAGCTGCTCGTCGACATAGGTTTTGAAGGTCCTCCAATGCTTATGGTTGCCCATAAACTTCTGGGGTTGTTGCGTCGGCAGTCCTTGCCTAGCAGCAAACTTACCTATGTCCCTAAGGGTTGCATCGTTCCGGGTTAACAAATGGTTTAGTTCCGCAGGGTTGTTAAGTCTGGTCCTTTCCCGGTGGTTCACACTTACCTGCTCCGCGTCCGTCCTTCTTTCCTTATAGTTTCGGGACTTCTGACGTCTCATTTCTTCCTCTTCATCGCTTGACTCGGTGTCAGTCCTTAGCGCTCGCGATGGTTTGCGCGCCGAGGCCCTGACCCAAGCTTCCTCAATAAATCTTTCCGCCGAATTTTCGAAATTGGGATTATGGATATTCGGGACAGGCGTCCTTACCTGAGGTCTATGTGGTATAGTCTCCTCCGATATGCGTACTCGTTGACTAGGCTGGACTTTATCTAACTCAGGCCTGCTAGGATTAGAATTACTCCTTACCTGGGCTGCTTCCTTTAACCTTAGGTTGCTAAGCATGTCCGTTATAGGTTGGATGTGCGGCGATATAGCTTGCGCTAAACTAGCACTTAACTCATCCCTCGTAATAAATTCCTGGCTAGGGTTCTGTTGTATAGTCGGCTCTATCTGAGTAATCCGCTGTCTCTCATATGATCCCTCTTCCGGTTTAACCCGGAAGTTCCGCGTCGAACTGGGTCGGCGCTCCGTCCGCGTATTCCAAACCCGCGGGTTCGGTTCACCAAGTACTCGTCCCGTCTGAGTTTCTCTAAACTCTTCATCGTCGTGTTCGGTCTGTAGTGGCGCGATGTTCTGATGCCGTGGATTTTGCGCGATAGGTGAAGCACTAATACCAACTGGCGTGCGATATGTAGAGAACGGTTTAGCGATCCGTGTACTCGTAATAGCTGGACCGGGTATAGGAATTCTGGTCGTCGTCGACTTGCGTATAGTCGGAGTTCTCGCTTCCTGTTCGGCCTTCTGCAGTGCGAACAGTTCTCGCAACTCAGTCCCTACACTCGCCCCACATTCTTCGATCATTCGCATCCCCTTCTCGGCGATTTCGTTCGCCTTCCTAGTCCGTTCTTCGCTCTCTAAACTTAATCTCGCACTTTCCAACTGCGCCAGTTTACGTTCTTCTTCTTCCCTCGCTTGTCGTGCTGCGCCCTCTTCTTCCACACGCGCCTTCTCTTCATACAACGCCCGTCGCTCCCTCTCGCGCTCAAGTTCGCGCTCCTTGCGCTCGCGTTCGAGTTGGAGTTCGCGTTCTTCGCGTTCGCGTTGGAGTTGGAGTTCGCGTTCTTCGCGTTCGCGTTGGAGTTGGAGTTCGCGTTCTTCCTGTTCGCGTTCCGCTTGTTCGCGCTTACCTTTCTCTTCCAACTCTCGCAACTTTGCGTCTAACTTACGTGTGCGCTCGCGTTCCCGCTCGGCTTCCTTCCGTGCTTCCGATGCACGCAAAACTTCCGCCTGCTGTTCGTCCAGTCGGCGTCTTCTCTCCTCCGCCGAGTTGTGCGAAACAAGGGATCTAGCACATATAACCTTACCTCGCGCGTGACTAACCTGGGAATCGCCGCTGTCTCTGGATGCGTCGTCGGGTGGAGTCAACGTCCTCTGTTGAATGTTCTCCGTCGTCGGTAGCACCTGACCCGGTACCACCACTCCATTCTGCATCAGCCAGCTAGTAACTTCCCTCTGATAACGGCGCTCCTCTTTATCCTGGATCTCTTCTCGCTCCACTAAGTCTCTCAACTCTGCGTCACTCACCTGAGTCGCCTGCGCTTGTGATGCCCATAGCAGCCAGTTCTCCGTCCTAACTCGTCGGAATCGCTCCGATAACTCGCGGTGCTCCAACAAGGCTGCTAAAACCCTGTCGTAAATCCTCGTCGCCACGTCGCTCGACTGAGACTCTACTGCCTTCTTCGCTAGGACTGCAAGCTCCTCCGTCTGCTTGAATAACGCTGAGTTATATCCTCTTCTAATCTCTACTAACTCTACCCTCCCGATGTTCGCTGAGTCAGCTAACATCTTCCTTACCTTGTCCGCCGTCCGAGTTATATGTCCGGCATGCGCGCGAAGTTTCTTCTTTATCGCAGTGTCGAACTCTCTATCACTTACCTGACTTACACTCGGTGGACTTGAAGGATTATTTCGGGAACTACGCGTACTCCTTACAGCCGTCGGGACCACGGCACTTACCATACCCACAGGTCTGGAAACCGGGCTCCGGGCTCTCGCTTCTGCTACACTACCCTCCCTATCACTCACCTCTGTCCGGGCTGCTGTGCGGTCCTTCCTTACAGTAGTGGTAGGGGATCCTAATACTATTATCTCTGGTTGTTGTTCTTCCTCACTAGTCACTGTTTCGTCCTCCTGTTCACTTACGTCAGCGTCGCTCGCTGCGTCGTCATAGTCGGCATTGTCATCAACAGTAATATTTACGCTATCGTCAGTCGGCGGTCCTGCCGCCGTCTCATAGCTGTCCTCTAGTGCCTCTTTGTCTGAGACACTCATAGTCTAAATAATGTTTGCCTTCCGGCAAAAATATCTCGCAAAAGTTCGAGATATAATTATAATTAACCGAAATACGGTCAAATTATTTGTCAAATAATCAGTTGGTCCAAAATGTCAAAATAAATTCGCAATGCAATATTGTGAATTTAATGGGGTATAGTTATAGCAAATACTAGCACAATATTTAAACAAAATATTATTATATAGCTACTATAGCAATTAAATACCGGTATAGCACAAAATAACTTTGAATCTAATACAAAATATTCAAAATAAACTTGCCACCCGTATATTTCTAATTTTACATATACAGCTCTAATTAACACAATTTTATTTTCAAATATTATATGTATCCACTAGCGCGTGGCTACATCTTTGGGTTGCGACTCTCTCTAACTCTCTCTCTAACTTGAGCGATTCAAAAAACCATGGCCGGCTAAACCTAAATATCCTAACTAATAAATTGAGTTCAGCTTCGCAGTTAAACAACCGATAATTTTTTACTGCTTCCACAAACACACTGGCGCTGTTCGCGCTTTTGAAGACCTTTAGCAGTTTAACCTGCCAAAATTTATATGTCTTTTAGTTAATTAAAACCACTTTAGCATACGACAATATTTTATGCTAATACGCAAAACATTAGCCGAAGTCAGCCCATGCGCGATCATTCACCCGATGGATCTACACCCGGGAGACTGAATTCGGATGCTTGAATTGTATTATTACAGTGTAAGGTTGCAGTGTATACCTAATGTATTATTCGATAGATCGTTAATAATTAATCTCTGACAGATATTATTGGCTTTCGGGAAATATTAACAGTTCCTTTAGGACGTGGCGCTTTATCTATTTAAACAGAACTAAGACTTATACTAAAACGCAACGATACTGCTTATGATTAAAGTATAAAGCGTATTCTTTAGGAAATACTTTGTTACCAATCACGATCATACACACTATTCTGCCGACAGTCAGTACATTTGATCACACATAAAGAGAGCAGTAATTGACTCACGTAGGGTCTGCTAAATAACATTGGATTCAATACACACCACATTAATATAAATCGCAATTGTTATGTATAGCCGGTCTCTCTAACCTGTAGTGTTATCAAGAAAATTGGGAATTGGGTGATTTATCCGTATTATCCAAATAGCAATATTTCCATCAACAAATAGGTACAATTAATAACTGACGGTAAAATAACAGTACAAACAATATGATTAATGCAATTAAATTAAGTAAGTAAAGTATCAAGGTGAGATGAGTGATTTAAGTCAGGTAACAGTTTATACTTTCGATAATTCAAGCAGTTTACTATAGTTCTTACTAAAAGGCCGGTGTTTCTGGCTTAGACAGCAATAACAACAAAGTATCAAGAAAAAACAGTAAGACAGAACACTCTCCTTATGATCGGCAGAAAAGCTACACGTCGACAGGAAAAACCGCCCTGATTGGCCCAAGCCAAACAAAGAACCACGCGTCCAATGGCTGTTTCCATGTCAGCAACCAGCTGCTAGATGTCGTAATATGAATCATCACGGCTAAGCTGTGAAAGGTAGTTGGTGCATTACAAGTTTTTTGCCTTACCATGTCCGCCAAAACACGTATATAGCAGAATGATTTTTATGTCCGTTAAAACACCTGTAAAGGTACCTTGCGGGCGAGGGGAATATATATACAGTTAGAAAACCTTTTTAGAGTATTCCAGCGCCTGGGGGAGAACTGGCCAGCAAAGGCAAACGTATCAGTTATCCCACAAAAGCTTTTACACCGCTCCCAGAAAATGGGATTTAAGTCTATAAAATATACCAAATCACAGTTTCTAAAATATAAAAATACTCTAAACAGTTAGTCTTTCTTGCGCGGACGGCGTTTACGCAGCTTTTTAAAGCTAGCAAGAGTCCTTTTCTCTTTGGGGCGAGCCACTTTACGAGGAGGGCTATAACTCCTGGGTGAAGGGTGCAATATGATTGCATCAGAAGGTATGGGATTGCGATCGGTATATCCGCCGGTCGAAGTACTGGGTTGATTGACATCAACGTCCGGGGAGAGGGGTCTAACGGCTTTGAGAGCTCGTTTCAAGACAGCCGCTCTTACGGGTCCTTTACGAGTGGTCTGAACGAGGGCCGTGGGTGGACCATAGGCAGTTAGAAACTTCCTTGGTTTAATGGTTCTTTCCAACTCGCGTTCGCGGGCTCGATACTCGTAAGGCCGTCGATATACTTCTTGTAACTCAGGGTGTGAGTTGGCGAATAAGTCTCCATAGGCAGGGTCTTGACGGATAAAGTTTATTAAGTTGTAAGACTGGATGTCACTCGGATTAATGCTTCTGAGAAATTTACGTACATATTTGGTTGAAATACATTCTCCAACGCGCTTCAATAGTTCATAACTTGATAGGCGCGATTTCTGTTCGACGGAGGCAAACAAATATGGATGGAACGCATAAACTCCTTCGTAGGCGCGTCCGGGATAATAGCGATGGCGTGAGTCACAATGTAAATCAGCGTTCGCTTCCCAAGCTCTGATATAACGTAGTACAATCATTTCATCTACGCTCTCTAAATCATGGTTAAAGGGACAATCAAAGCTGGCGTGTCCTTTTAATTGACAATGATGACATTGAGTCATAAATTGAGGGCAAACCGCAAGA
>JAUCBJ010009014.1:0-16927 GCA_032718475.1 Nemertoderma westbladi | reverse complement strand
TAATGTGACGATAAACTACCGGTGTACAATAATGTGACGATAAACTACCGGTGTACAATAATGTGACGATAAACTACCGGTGTACAATAATGTGACGATAAACTACCGGTGTACAATAATGTGACGATAAACTACCGGTGTACAATAATGTGACGATAAACTACCGGTGTACAATAATGTGACGATAAACTACCGGTGTACAATAATGTGACGATAAACTACCGGTGTACAATAATGTGACGATAAACTACCGGTGTACAATAATGTGACGATAAACTACCGGTGTACAATAATGTGACGATAAACTACCGGTGTACAATAATGTGACGATAAACTACCGGTGTACAATAATGTGACGATAAACTACCGGTGTACAATAATGTGACGATAAACTACCGGTGTACAATAATGTGACGATAAACTACCGGTGTACAATAATGTGACGATAAACTACCGGTGTACAATAATGTGACGATAAACTACCGGTGTACAATAATGTGACGATAAACTACCGGTGTACAATAATGTGACGATAAACTACCGGTGTACAATAATGTGACGATAAACTACCGGTGTACAATAATGTGACGATAAACTACCGGTGTACAATAATGTGACGATAAACTACCGGTGTACAATAATGTGACGATAAACTACCGGTGTACAATAATGTGACGATAAACTACCGGTGTACAATAATGTGACGATAAACTACCGGTGTACAATAATGTGACGATAAACTACCGGTGTACAATAATGTGACGATAAACTACCGGTGTACAATAATGTGACGATAAACTACCGGTGTACAATAATGTGACGATAAACTACCGGTGTACAATAATGTGACGATAAACTACCGGTGTACAATAATGTGACGATAAACTACCGGTGTACAATAATGTGACGATAAACTACCGGTGTACAATAATGTGACGATAAACTACCGGTGTACAATAATGTGACGATAAACTACCGGTGTACAATAATGTGACGATAAACTACCGGTGTACAATAATGTGACGATAAACTACCGGTGTACAATAATGTGACGATAAACTACCGGTGTACAATAATGTGACGATAAACTACCGGTGTACAATAATGTGACGATAAACTACCGGTGTACAATAATGTGACGATAAACTACCGGTGTACAATAATGTGACGATAAACTACCGGTGTACAATAATGTGACGATAAACTACCGGTGTACAATAATGTGACGATAAACTACCGGTGTACAATAATGTGACGATAAACTACCGGTGTACAATAATGTGACGATAAACTACCGGTGTACAATAATGTGACGATAAACTACCGGTGTACAATAATGTGACGATAAACTACCGGTGTACAATAATGTGACGATAAACTACCGGTGTACAATAATGTGACGATAAACTACCGGTGTACAATAATGTGACGATAAACTACCGGTGTACAATAATGTGACGATAAACTACCGGTGTACAATAATGTGACGATAAACTACCGGTGTACAATAATGTGACGATAAACTACCGGTGTACAATAATGTGACGATAAACTACCGGTGTACAATAATGTGACGATAAACTACCGGTGTACAATAATGTGACGATAAACTACCGGTGTACAATAATGTGACGATAAACTACCGGTGTACAATAATGTGACGATAAACTACCGGTGTACAATAATGTGACGATAAACTACCGGTGTACAATAATGTGACGATAAACTACCGGTGTACAATAATGTGACGATAAACTACCGGTGTACAATAATGTGACGATAAACTACCGGTGTACAATAATGTGACGATAAACTACCGGTGTACAATAATGTGACGATAAACTACCGGTGTACAATAATGTGACGATAAACTACCGGTGTACAATAATGTGACGATAAACTACCGGTGTACAATAATGTGACGATAAACTACCGGTGTACAATAATGTGACGATAAACTACCGGTGTACAATAATGTGACGATAAACTACCGGTGTACAATAATGTGACGATAAACTACCGGTGTACAATAATGTGACGATAAACTACCGGTGTACAATAATGTGACGATAAACTACCGGTGTACAATAATGTGACGATAAACTACCGGTGTACAATAATGTGACGATAAACTACCGGTGTACAATAATGTGACGATAAACTACCGGTGTACAATAATGTGACGATAAACTACCGGTGTACAATAATGTGACGATAAACTACCGGTGTACAATAATGTGACGATAAACTACCGGTGTACAATAATGTGACGATAAACTACCGGTGTACAATAATGTGACGATAAACTACCGGTGTACAATAATGTGACGATAAACTACCGGTGTACAATAATGTGACGATAAACTACCGGTGTACAATAATGTGACGATAAACTACCGGTGTACAATAATGTGACGATAAACTACCGGTGTACAATAATGTGACGATAAACTACCGGTGTACAATAATGTGACGATAAACTACCGGTGTACAATAATGTGACGATAAACTACCGGTGTACAATAATGTGACGATAAACTACCGGTGTACAATAATGTGACGATAAACTACCGGTGTACAATAATGTGACGATAAACTACCGGTGTACAATAATGTGACGATAAACTACCGGTGTACAATAATGTGACGATAAACTACCGGTGTACAATAATGTGACGATAAACTACCGGTGTACAATAATGTGACGATAAACTACCGGTGTACAATAATGTGACGATAAACTACCGGTGTACAATAATGTGACGATAAACTACCGGTGTACAATAATGTGACGATAAACTACCGGTGTACAATAATGTGACGATAAACTACCGGTGTACAATAATGTGACGATAAACTACCGGTGTACAATAATGTGACGATAAACTACCGGTGTACAATAATGTGACGATAAACTACCGGTGTACAATAATGTGACGATAAACTACCGGTGTACAATAATGTGACGATAAACTACCGGTGTACAATAATGTGACGATAAACTACCGGTGTACAATAATGTGACGATAAACTACCGGTGTACAATAATGTGACGATAAACTACCGGTGTACAATAATGTGACGATAAACTACCGGTGTACAATAATGTGACGATAAACTACCGGTGTACAATAATGTGACGATAAACTACCGGTGTACAATAATGTGACGATAAACTACCGGTGTACAATAATGTGACGATAAACTACCGGTGTACAATAATGTGACGATAAACTACCGGTGTACACTGTACAATAATGTGACGATAAACTACCGGTGTACAATAATGCGACGATAAACTACCGGTGTACAATAATGTGACGATAAACTACCGGTGTACAATAATGTGACGATAAACTACCGGTGTACAATAATGTGACGATAAACTACCGGTGTACAATAATGTGACGATAAACTACCGGTGTACAATAATGTGACGATAAACTACCGGTGTACAATAATGTGACGATAAACTACCGGTGTACAATAATGTGACGATAAACTACCGGTGTACAATAATGTGACGATAAACTACCGGTGTACAATAATGTGACGATAAACTACCGGTGTACAATAATGTGACGATAAACTACCGGTGTACAATAATGTGACGATAAACTACCGGTGTACAATAATGTGACGATAAACTACCGGTGTACAATAATGTGACGATAAACTACCGGTGTACAATAATGTGACGATAAACTACCGGTGTACAATAATGTGACGATAAACTACCGGTGTACAATAATGTGACGATAAACTACTGGTGTACAATAATGTGACGATAAACTACCGGTGTACAATAATGTGACGATAAACTACCGGTGTACAATAATGTGACGATAAACTACCGGTGTACAATAATGTGACGATAAACTACCGGTGTACAATAATGTGACGATAAACTACCGGTGTACAATAATGTGACGATAAACTACCGGTGTACAATAATGTGACGATAAACTACCGGTGTACAATAATGTGACGATAAACTACCGGTGTACAATAATGTGACGATAAACTACCGGTGTACAATAATGTGACGATAAACTACCGGTGTACAATAATGTGACGATAAACTACCGGTGTACAATAATGTGACGATAAACTACCGGTGTACAATAATGTGACGATAAACTACCGGTGTACAATAATGTGACGATAAACTACCGGTGTACAATAATGTAACGATAAACTACCGGTGTACAATAATGTGACGATAAACTACCGGTGTACAATAATGTGACGATAAACTACCGGTGTACAATAATGTAACGATAAACTACTGGTGTACAATAATGTGACGATAAACTACCGGTGTACAATAATGTGACGATAAACTACCGGTGTACAATAATGTGACGATAAACTACCGGTGTACAATAATGTGACGATAAACTACCGGTGTACAATAATGTAACGATAAACTACTGGTGTACAATAATGTGACGATAAACTACCGGTGTACAATAATGTAACGGTAAACTACCGGTGTACAATAATGTGACGATAAACTACCGGTGTACAATAATGTGACGATAAACTACCGGTGTACAATAATGTGACGATAAACTACCGGTGTACAATAATGTGACGATAAACTACCGGTGTACAATAATGTGATGATAAACTACCAGTGTACAATAATGTGACGATAAACTACCGGTGTACAATAATGTAACGATAAACTACTGGTGTACAATAATGTGACGATAAACTACCGGTGTACAATAATGTAACGGTAAACTACCGGTGTACAATAATGTGACGATAAACTACCGGTGTACAATAATGTGACGATAAACTACCGGTGTACAATAATGTGACGATAAACTACCAGTGTACAATAATGTGACGATAAACTACCGGTGTACAATAATGTAACGGTAAACTACCGGTGTACAATAATGTGACGATAAACTACCGGTGTACAATAATGTGACGATAAACTACCGGTGTACAATAATGTGACGATAAACTACCGGTGTACAATAATGTGACGATAAACTACCGGTGTACAATAATGTGACGATAAACTACCGGTGTACAATAATGTGACGATAAACTACCGGTGTACAATAATGTAACGGTAAACTACCGGTGTACAATAATGTGACGATAAACTACCGGTGTACAATAATGTGACGATAAACTACCGGTGTACAATAATGTAACGATAAACTACCAGTGTACAATAATGTAACGATAAACTACCGGTGTACAATAATGTGACGATAAACTACCGGTGTACAATAATGTGACGATAAACTACCGGTGTACAATAATGTGACGATAAACTACCGGTGTACAATAATGTGACGATAAACTACCGGTGTACAATAATGTGACGATAAACTACCGGTGTACAATAATGTAACGGTAAACTACCGGTGTACAATAATGTGACGATAAACTACCGGTGTACAATAATGTGACGATAAACTACCGGTGTACAATAATGTGACGATAAACTACCGGTGTACAATAATGTGACGATAAACTACCGGTGTACAATAATGTGACGATAAACTACCGGTGTACAATAATGTGACGATAAACTACCGGTGTACAATAATGTAATGGTAAACTACCGGTGTACAATAATGTGACGATAAACTACCGGTGTACAATAATGTGACGATAAACTACCGGTGTACAATAATGTAACGATAAACTACCGGTGTACAATAATGTAACGATAAACTACTGGTGTACAATAATGTGACGATAAACTACCGGTGTACAATAATGTAACGGTAAACTACCGGTGTACAATAATGTGACGATAAACTACCGGTGTACAATAATGTGACGATAAACTACCGGTGTACAATAATGTGACGATAAACTACCGGTGTACAATAATGTGACGATAAACTACCGGTGTACAATAATGTGACGATAAACTACCGGTGTACAATAATGTAACGGTAAACTACCGGTGTACAATAATGTGACGATAAACTACCGGTGTACAATAATGTGACGATAAACTACCGGTGTACAATAATGTGATGATAAACTACCGGTGTACAATAATGTGACGATAAACTACCGGTGTACAATAATGTAACGATAAACTACCGGTGTACAATAATGTAACGATAAACTACCGGTGTACAATAATGTGACGATAAACTACCGGTGTACAATAATGTGATGATAAACTACCGGTGTACAATAATGTGACGATAAACTACCGGTGTACAATAATGTGACGATAAACTACCGGTGTACAATAATGTGACGATAAACTACCGGTGTACAATAATGTGACGATAAACTACCGGTGTACAATAATGTAACGATAAACTACCGGTGTACAATAATGTGACGATAAACTACCGGTGTACAATAATGTGATGATAAACTACCGGTGTACAATAATGTGACGATAAACTACCGGTGTACAATAATGTAACGATAAACTACCGGTGTACAATAATGTGATGATAAACTACTGGTGTACAATAATGTGACGATAAACTACCGGTGTACAATAATGTGACGATAAACTACCGGTGTACAATAATGTGACGATAAACTACCGGTGTACAATAATGTGACGATAAACTACCGGTGTACAATAATGTAACGGTAAACTACCGGTGTACAATAATGTGACGATAAACTACCGGTGTACAATAATGTGACGATAAACTACCGGTGTACAATAATGTGACGATAAACTACCGGTGTACAATAATGTGACGATAAACTACCGGTGTACAATAATGTGACGATAAACTACCGGTGTACAATAATGTGACGATAAACTACCGGTGTACAATAATGTAACGGTAAACTACCGGTGTACAATAATGTGACGATAAACTACCGGTGTACAATAATGTGACGATAAACTACCGGTGTACAATAATGTAACGATAAACTACCGGTGTACAATAATGTAACGATAAACTACTGGTGTACAATAATGTGACGATAAACTACCGGTGTACAATAATGTAACGGTAAACTACCGGTGTACAATAATGTGACGATAAACTACCGGTGTACAATAATGTAACGATAAACTACTGGTGTACAATAATGTGACGATAAACTACCGGTGTACAATAATGTAACGGTAAACTACCGGTGTACAATAATGTGACGATAAACTACCGGTGTACAATAATGTGACGATAAACTACCGGTGTACAATAATGTGACGATAAACTACCGGTGTACAATAATGTGACGATAAACTACCGGTGTACAATAATGTGACGATAAACTACCGGTGTACAATAATGTGACGATAAACTACCGGTGTACAATAATGTAACGATAAACTACTGGTGTACAATAATGTGACGATAAACTACCGGTGTACAATAATGTAACGGTAAACTACCGGTGTACAATAATGTGACGATAAACTACCGGTGTACAATAATGTGACGATAAACTACCGGTGTACAATAATGTGACGATAAACTACCGGTGTACAATAATGTGACGATAAACTACCGGTGTACAATAATGTAACGATAAACTACTGGTGTACAATAATGTGACGATAAACTACCGGTGTACAATAATGTAACGGTAAACTACCGGTGTACAATAATGTGACGATAAACTACCGGTGTACAATAATGTGACGATAAACTACCGGTGTACAATAATGTGACGATAAACTACCGGTGTACAATAATGTGACGATAAACTACCGGTGTACAATAATGTAACGGTAAACTACCGGTGTACAATAATGTGACGATAAACTACCAGTGTACAATAATGTGACGATAAACTATCGGTGTACAATAATGTGACGATAAACTACCGGTGTACATTAATGTGACGATAAACTACCGGTGTACAATAATGTGACGATTATAATTTTATATAATAACTATTTCTGTGAATCACACGTACCGGTACCGGAAATCACACGTACCGGTAGGCCGCGTACCGGTACTCTTTCTGCTAACTATACTCCACCCTTTGCTATCGGTATTTGATAATTACACATATATTTATTTCTCTGATAAACCGTTAGATGGCGTGGGATAGATGGTGAGAGTATATCTTTTCCGTACCCACAGATTTCGTAACTTGAACTTAAATGTATGTATACCATAATAATTGCAGAAATTTACGGAAGCCCAAAGTGGACATCCTCTTATTCTTTTTAAATCATATTTTTACAACATGAAAATTTTTTTGAAATTGAGTACATAAAAATGTATACATTTAAATTTAAACATTTAAATGTATACATAAAAATGTATACATAAAATTGTAGACCTGTAAAATTTTAAGATTTAGGCGGCATATTTGAATGTGTAGTGCAGCAACATTACATTGTACCGGACCGGTATGACACTACTCACTACTTCATACTTACTGTACTGCTGTACTTGACTTCAGAAACGCCTCTCTACAGCCTGACAGCTTACTTGTACATTAAAAGTACTTCTAATTTCATTGTAACAATACCAGACTACAGCTATAATAGGTCCAGATTCAAGTCTGTTGTGGCGGGAACACTAAGATTAAATAGGCCACCTAAATCTTGAAAAAGTTATACATAAAAATGTATACATTTTTATGTATACATTACATACATATACATATGTATGTACTGTATATGTACATACGTATGTATACATATACATACGTATTATTGGTGCGATTCGATTGACAGACTAGATCTTATTTTATTCGTTTCTATCGCTGAATTTATTGTGATTATGAACTTATTTGACCTAATTTATTACTTTACCCGCCGTTATATATTATTTAGTCCTACCATTTTAGCCGCAGGAGTCCATGTATCGTATTGATTGGACATATTTAATTTCACAATTGTTTCAATCCGTTCTATTCGTTCATTTGGTTCACAACTATCGTCTGACCAGTTTTACTTGCTGTTGCTATGTATATTTTTATTATGGCCCTACCATTTTAATTATAGCCACCGGAGGCGCTAGTCCGGTAATGAAAATGAAAATACATACAGTAAATAGAATAAAAATAAATTTTAAATATAAACAATTTAAAGCCTAAATATATATAAGTACAAAACCGATACCGTTATGGATACACTGTAGTTATGACTATTTTTGTACCATAATTCTATTACTACGGTACAGGATAGATCGGATGCAATTTAGGGAGTATCGCTAATGGCTTTAATTATTATAAGTAACGTAAATTGCAGAATTACAGTAGAATATCTATAAAAACTTATAAATAAAGTCTACTGTAATGAAATAATAACACCACAGTGATATAAAGTATACGAATGACGTGTATATAAAAAACATCAGAAATAAGTGCAGTAATAAAATCTTTAAAATTAATAAAATTAAACTAACAGAATGATTAAGTTATACTAACTATGCCATAGGGTAAATATCCAGAGGGGCCAGCTACTGTATACAAATAGCAAATAACAGCTGTATGAGTGGACGTGAACTTACCATAAAGGCGGGCATGTAGCCAGCCATATACTGTAGTTAGCAAAATATTAAGCTATATAATAAACTGATTAATATAAAATCCTAGGTAATACAAAACAAAGTTCACATGCTTTAGTACAGCCCAATAATGCGGGGAACTACAGTGTTAAGTGGGGGGCGATGCAAGTTAATTAGTACCTCTTCGGAATGAATCCTACACTCGTGGTTAGTGAACCTTTTAGAACATGTGATATTGAGCGCACCGATCCTGCAAATAGCAAAGTGTTGCAGTTGCAAGACTTCAGGACTCGATAGATCGACTCCTAGTCCCTTGTCAGCTGCGTCATTTATGGCACTCGGTGGCGCTCTACTACTACGATCGGCATGCAGCATTGCAGCTGCATTATATATATATATACTACATATATATTAAGAAAGCTGTGCAGGCTTGTCGGCAAAATTGAGCCGCCACAACTCCAGTACAAGGCAAACATCTCCAACCAGACACTGTATAACATTGGAGGTGTCTTATTTTTTGCCCCAAACTTGACACTAGAACAAAGTCGCCTCCGCTTTGCAGGACATTGCTTTCGCCGTGAGGACCAGCCAGTGCAAAATCTTGTGCTTTGGCAGCCTTATGGAGTAAATAAGCATGGTGGACAGCCCATGACTTTCTTGAGACGCATCTTAAAGGACCCTTGGCCTTGAAGATGCGGATGATCTAGCAAATGTCATGGGTGATAGGGAGTTGTGGCGGCGCAATTTTGTCGACAAGCCGGCACAGCATTCTTAAAAATGCAGCTGCAAAGCAGCATGGCGATCCTAGTAGTAGTTCTGACAGTATGTGGTAGCTAGTAATTTTGATTCTGTGTTGCTAGTACTTTTTATTAGCTAGTGAAAAATATTATAGGTCTAATTGAAAAATTGAAAAAAATGTGACCAACTTTTTTCTTGTGAAAATGGCTTTTATTATGAGGTTTTTTGTTCTAGAACAAAAATTTGACTTTCTGACAGTAACATGGTAGCTAGTAATTTTGATTTTGTGTTAGCTAGAAAAAAATTTAAAATATAATTTAATCTTTAATTAAAATATTTGTCTTGGAATAATTAATGAGTCAAGGTAGCTAGTAATTTTTATTTGATAGTCAAAGTAGCTAGTAATTATTTACTTAAAAAAATGACTTCAGCGGATAGCCACGGTTCTTACTGGTGTTTATAACATGTGAACAAATGGTTTGGGTCAGTTAATAGTCCACTCAAAATAGGGCTCCACCTCGGACAAATTGCAACAGAATTTAATTTAATAATTTCTAGACCCAAATTTTATGCTTATCAACATATCCAAAATCGGCCCAAATCGGGTTGTTGGAACTTGGTTAAATAGACCATTTCACCATGGGAACAGAAAGTCATACATAAATCACCCATTTGCTATAATCCTACGGAATTCTAACCTTGACCTACCCCACCCAAATCACTATCGGAGAATCCGATGGGCCATTTTTTGAAACCCTGTTACCATGACAACTATGAGAATTACATCGTCGAAATTAATTGTACAATTTATTTATTAATTTTTGGAAACGTATCCGTATTGCGTGTTCCCATTGTTGCAAAATTAGGAAACTCTGCAATTATATTGTCCTTAAGCATAATTGTTTTTTTCTAGATTCGGCATTGAAGTGGAATAGTAGTTGGCCTGTAACCTAGGTAATAAGAAAATAATATCACCTATAATGTTTCTTCAGTTTAAATATGGTTACTATCATTTTAAAAAGACACCAATTCAGGATCAAGTACCTCACATGTTGCTATGTTCAGACCATAATTTGCCAGCCGATCATGTCATTTCTTGTTGCCATGGCAACCAAAAATATTATTTAACATGTGAAAATTCCATAAGAAACATTTTATATGTTCTTCAGATGCATATCAATATGTTACATAGTCAACATTCATAATCACAAGCGAAGTCATTATTCTGTTGTTACCATAGCAACGGGCATATTTTAGTATTTTTGTACTTATAGTAACGTATTTGGCATTTTATTGACATTGGAAGTTAATCATAATAAAGATTATTGAAAAAAATTATGTGGAGTCTGCTACAGTTATTTTATTTAACAAAGTCTTGAATTTTGACCATAGCAACGGGAGTTTTGATCCTAATTCGGGAGTGACTTGTTAAAAATAATCAAAATTCGGTTTAATGTACATTTCAGTATTTTGTAGCATGAGATGCTGTAGAAAATTACAAAATTATTTTCGAATGACCTTAATGTTTGACCATAGCAACGAAAGTTTTCCTTAGCAACCGGGGTCTTTTTGTACCAACATCGCGTTATATAGTGATAACATGTTTTTATTGAGCTGTGAAGTTTAAATAACAGTAGTAAGTTCTCCTTGGCAACGTTGAATTGTGTATAGCAACAGCGAGTTACCTTAGCAACGGGTAGTTTCACAAGGTAGCAACGAGTTTTCAAATACTGTAATTACCAAGTTTCCTACATCAATGTTGAATCTTACTTATGATTGTTAATATTTATAATCCATACATAGGGAACAACTGAGATACTAGTTAAAATTAACTTAAAACAATAATGAGATCATACAGTATAATTAGATAAAATGTAATTAGTTCCGTAACTTATGTAAAAAAGGATAATTCCGTAAATGATTAAAATTTGACGTATTAACTGCGCATTTGGGGTCGATCAGTGGTCATCAGCCAGATTGCTGTTCGTAGGCGGGATCTGCAAAGGGGGATGAATCTTACTTATCAATGGTGAGTTTTCCTTAACAATATTATTTAGAGAATATTTTAAACATTTTATATTCAATGCAGTCTTCATGAACTCTAAATGCTCATGAGTTAGTCGCTCATCGTAAATGGCAAAATATCATCCACCAGAGTACGAAAGAATGAAGGAGTCCGTAGCGAAATAGTTATCGCCCTCTTGAGTACTTTGTATTAACTCATTATAGAATAATCACTACTGTGGTGACCGCCCATAGGTTCCCCTGCGATTTGCAGGTAGTAATAATTATAATTCTGGAAAAGAAAAAGTTGTGGTATAGAAGAAACCGTAAAATTGATGCGGGTTGAGTTGGTGTAAAAATAGATCGTTCTGATAATGTATGTAGGATCCTCAGAAAGTGCATGCATGGTAGCCTCAATACCCAATTCATGGGGGATGGCTGTAAACATGTCGATTACATCAATAGTGACTAAAGTATGGTGGGTGGCCCATGAGTATCACACAGTAATACATATTAAATTAAATTTTTTTAAAAATAAATACATACAAATTTAAAAAAATAATAAAAAAATTCATAAAAAAGATTAAAAAAAATAATACAATAAAATTCAAAAAAAATTCATAAAAAATAAATATAATAAAAAAAATTAATAAAAAAAATTAAATAAAAAAAATATAGAAAAATTAAAAAATATATATATATACTAAAAAAAAATAAAAAAAATAAAAAAAAATTTAAAAATACATAAGTTGGCCTACTTAACTGAATCTGAATTCAGTTCCTAATTGTACACCACTGACTGGACCGGTAATACTGCTCGACCCAGCTCGAGTCAGCTATCTGCTTCTCGTACTTGTTGATTCTCTGACCTACCTGGCCCCGGCGGCCGGCATTTCCTGTTGAGACGCGTACTCGTTCCGCGTTTCACCTCGAGTATTCTCGTATGGGTCCTTCCCAGCGCTGCTGCACTTGCCGCAGCGGGTCTTGCCGCGGATGCAAGTGCTCCAAAGCGAAAAGATCCTGTTCCTCCTGCATCCCGTCCACGCTACATGCATGCGTTAATGGGCCGTCTCCGAGTACCCCAGCTCTGGGGGACGGGCGAACTTCGGGTTACGGCGTCGTGGACTACTTGCTCGTGCACTCACCCAGGTGGAAGACGACCGTCGTTGGTGAGCAGGGGCGCGTGAATTCAACTCTGGATGAACTCGACGACGTGATGGATGTAACTTTAACACCGGGCTTCGATGACTCCGATTTGCGGAGGTCCGGCCACTAGAGGCCAGTGGAATTACTGGACACAATCGGCCTCACCGGCGTCAGTTAACTCCTGACCGGCTGCCTGTCTCACCCCCTACTGGAGAGAGAGCAGCCAACAATTCTTTGAGTCCCTTTCCTGATGACCTTTCTGGCCCAAACCCTGGGTCACCAGGAAGGCCAGATTGTGATGGGGAGAGGGATTCTGGAGTTGGAGGCTACTCTCATGTTCCACCCCGACCAACAAAGCCATTGGTGAATCTGAGGCAAGTCACAAGACTAGCCTCAGTAAACACCCTAACACTCGGGTCCCCAATGCGACAAGGTGAGCTGACTGCCTTGGCAGATAAGCTTTCTCTTAGCGCAGTGGGTGTTCAAGAGCACCGAATGCAGACTGGACAGACTGATGAGGTTCTGATTAAGGACATGGGGGGCGGTTGGCGACTCGCCCTCGCGTCAGCAGATGATAGTGGCAATGGTGGAATTGGTCTATTGATGAATCCAACTGCACATGCAGCATTGGACAAAATAGACCAAATCTCTAACCGCATCATCCGTTGCCACTTCTCATGTTCTGGAAGACTGGCTAAGAAGTTTCCTAAGGTGGTTCTGATTGTGTGCTACTCTCCAACTAGTGTTGCCCCTGTAGAGGAGGTGGAAAATTTCTACCACAATCTACAAGCAGCTACTGATGGAGTGGATCAGCATGCATTCTTAACATTCCTGGGAGACTTTAATGCAAGTCTGCATCAATCACCTACATCGCCCTGGGTCTATAGCAATAGTGTTAACCGAAATTCTGTCCATCTTCAGGATTTTATCTCTGGAAATGGATTGTTTTCGGCTGGAACCCAGTTCAAGAAGCGAACTGGATAGCTATGGACTCATAGTGGACCCAGTGGTCACAAGTCCCAGATAGACCATATTCTGTTTCGCAGGAAATACAGGAGCTCTATACAAGACTGTAATGCATTTACTCTTCGACCCTTCTCCAGTGATCACCGCCTTATTGTGGCCAAGGTAAGACTTAGTCTGCGTGCTAGCAGAACAACGAAATCTGCGTTGCCGCGGCATGACTGGTCCTCTCTGTTGCAACAGCCAAGTGTGAGATCCAGCTTCACACTACAGCTGAGCAACAGGTATGAGGCTCTTGCCTCTGAGGCGGCAGATCACTGTGAGGGCTATACTGCCTTTACAGAAGCAGTTAAGTTAGCAGCTGCAGAAACAGTTCCTGTATACCCTCGAAACAGGAAAAGGGCCCCCTGGACTGACAACAAAATTCAGAAGTGCCGAAATGACCTTCATAAGGCGCAGAAAGAGTCCCGACTCAAACAGACTACAGCGGCCAAGAATGCAGTTAAGGCTGCATCTAGGTCCCTGAACAGGCAGTACTCTGCTAATCTACAGGAGCTAATAAACCAACAGGTTGATGCCATCAATGATGCTGACGACAGCAGGCAATCATCCCAGGCATGGAAATCGATCAATCTGCTTACTGGGCGGAAAAGCCTCCAACCACCAAGGTTAAGGCTGAATCACCAGCCGATCGCCTCAATGGTTGGAAAGCCCACTTTGAAAAGCTCCTCAATAATGACAGGGTATTGCCTGATAACTTTATAGAAGTAAAAGTGTCTGAGTCTGTACTCCCAGATATTCCCATTGGCGATATCTCCTTTGCAGAAGTGAAGGCTGCTGCAAAGAGCATTAAGACCAATCGTGCCAGTGGAGTAGATGGTGTTCCCCCTGAGGTCTTTAAAATACCTGAGTGTTTAAAGCTCATCTATCCCATCATAGTAGACATGTACCGAACAACAAGAGTCCCACAAGAAATGAAAACAAATAAGTTGGTGCCAGTTCCCAAGAAGGGCAACCTAACACTCTATGGTTCTTTTCGGGGAATCTCATTGATCTCGATTGCTGCAAAGCTATACAATAGGATTCTATTAAATCGCATCAGGGATCCCATTGAGAGACTGCTCCATGGAAATCAGAATGGGTTCCGTAAAGGTCGTGGGACCATGGAGCCCATTTTGGCACTTAGAAGGATAATTGAAGAGTTATCAAAAAAGAAAGACAGGCATCTGGCTGTTATCTTTGTTGACTTCTTCAAGGCCTTTGATTCAGTCTCTCGCTCACGTATGTTCAGCATACTTTCATTATATGGGATTCCTGATGAAATTATTGCAGCAATCAGATCAGTATATGATGGTTCGACAACATTTGTGTCTACTGTTGACGGTGACACAGAACCATTTGAAGTGTTATGGGGCGTCCTCCAAGGAGACACACTTGCACCATTCTTGTTCATTATTGTGGTTGACTATGTTCTACGCATGTCCTTAGATCATTATAATGATGATGGGGTGATGATAACTCCACCTACTGGCTCCAGAAGTCGAGGAAATCCTGCCAAGTACCTAACTGATCTAGACTTTGCTGATGACTTAGGAGTACTCTCAGAATCATTAGAGGGAGCCCAACGGCTCCTCAGCTCATTAGAACATGCTGCTTCTAGTGTTGGTCTTTTTATTAACTCCAGAAAGACCAAAATTCTGACAGTTAACTTTGAAAGTCCTCAGCAAGTCTCTGATCGGATGAGCATAAGCTCAAAGGATGGTATGCTTGAGCATGTGGACGACTTCTGTTACCTGGGATCATGGATCCGGAAGTCAGGTGAGGACCTTCGAATACGTAAGGGAAAGGCATGGGCAGCCTTGAATAGGCTTTCCAGGATTTGGAAGTCACCGAGAATTAATCGGAAACTTAAGGTCCGATTATTTAGAGCAGCAGTAGTTCCAGTACTCCTCTACGGGAGTCCATGCTGGGCTCTAACTACTGAGGACACCAAATCTCTGGATGGCACATTCACAAGAATGCTACGCCGGGTTCATTGTGTCAAGTACAATGCACACATCTCCAACCAGACACTATATAACATTGGAGGTGTCTCATTGGTTCCCCCAAGCTTGACACTAGTAGTAGGAGAAGCATAGTTCATCAATAACTCCTCCCTAGCTTGGGCTACGGCCCGCATCTCGGAGGCAATTAAAAAATGCCAAATTTCTGCGCTAAATTGAGGTGTTTAATGACCATCTGTCACCATCAATATTGATTCGCGTCGTTGCCTTCAACCAATCGTTGCTTATCACCTACGCGTAGCCTAACCTCGCGATGCCTGCCTTACTCGACAACTGTTACCACCCGCGAGTATTGATTCGCGTTGTTGCATCAACCAACCATCGCATATTCATCTTCGCGTAACCTAACTTCTCAATGCATGGCTAGCCCCCACTACGCTATTATATCGAATCGATTGCCAACTCACCACCACGGCTACTCCTCGACGGCTGTCGCCAAACCAACCAACCAAGCAGCCTGCCTACCAGTCCAATCCAACGCTATTATGATACGTGTTGAAATTTCGCCACGTTCTAGCTACACGTATACGAACAATATTTCCATAGTTATTTCCTATCCACGCAACCAACCACTGT
>JAUCBJ010009013.1:0-54668 GCA_032718475.1 Nemertoderma westbladi | reverse complement strand
TAAGTTAAAAGCGCACTGCAGTAAGGGAAAAACCTTTTTTATTGTGTGATTGACAAATGCAAACCAAATACTGAAATAGTAATACTTGCATCAACCAAACAAACTGCCGCTCAGTCTTATGATGATAATGATTTGATAATGAAATAATGTACAAAGTCGCCTAACCAGAGCCACAATCATAATTAGTGAAATAGCAGAATAGGTAATATGGAACCAATTATGATATTATAATATTCTAGAATATTAAATAACCTGTGTATACCATCAGCTCAGCGCTATCTATTTAAATGCAATATTATTTATTAATGTTATGGAAATTACTTTCAAATTTAATTGGTACATTTTAACAAAAAAGTGTTCCTTTTTTGTCAAACTTGTTAACGAATTTTAAAAAACAAAGTGACTTACAACAAATAAATTAATTAAAAATCGTTCTACTCCTGCCCGTCTATTACTGTATTATTATACATTAGAAAGATACAAACCTGTTAGAACAACTTGTAGCGATTCCCATGCCTTGTGGTGATCTTTTGCTTCTTTAAAATAATGTAAGGCTTTCTCAGTGACAAATCCACTCATCATGGCAAACTTCTTAAAAAGGAGGTCCCAACCCGCCGAAATGACAGCTTTGAGCATTGTGTGTTCCATATGAGCGTAGCCAGGGATTAATAGAAGTTGGTTAAGCCATTCTGAATTTTCTGGAAGAAGTGACAATAATAAGGACATCGGCAGTCCATCCATCGCCAGAGCAATCCATTTCCTATCGGGATCTTTTCTCATCATGTTGATTACTTCTTCCACAGTCCTTGTTACATTTTTATAACTTCCCGGATCTTGTGGAAGCGGACTATGAACATTTAGTGGTACGTACGAAGCTGAAGCAGGCTCCTTAATAGTCCCATTAGCTACTACATCATTCAGTAATCTCGAATAGTTACCGTCGGTGAAAAGATAACTGTTATTGTTTAGTATCCCACGCAATTCCCCGAATAAATACTTATTCCTTATTTCTCGAAATAATTCTTTATAATGTTCAAAAAAACGGTTTACAAGTGTCAAACCCGCTTCAGGGGTATCAATATCTATGTAATTTAGCGCTCTATACTGCAGGTTACTTACAGGGTTGGTTATAGAAATAACGGAACAGACTTTGGATATTGGTTGTGAATTATGGTTATAAACATGGTAAGTTTTACCTATAAATTGGTTATTGTCAAACACTACAATTGTGTCTCCAGCACTGAGCTTGTCTTTGGTTGATGGTCCCTCCTTTAGCAACGAAAGCAGCTTCGTGTAACTTGGGTGTGCTGAACAATTCGAGCGAATTTGCTGAGAAAATTTAGAATTATCAACTGAGTAACACACCATACTTTCTAATGTTGCTTGGACACCGCAGTATCTTTTATTAGTAGAACTGAGTAACAGTTCGAATATTTTTACAGCAATAATCTTTTGCCGCACAATATCATTGTTACAACGACCCACTGTAACAACTTTAGAAGTTCCATCTGCAGCTACATCATCATTATTTACACCACATAACTGGAATAAAAATTTACGCAAGCTTCCGTGTGGAATAATTTTATCGGGGTCGTAATTGTTTAGTTGTTCGAGTTTGTTTGTGTCGCAATCTGTCAGTTCATTAGCTGCAGCAACAGACAAATCACGCAGTTGCTTCGCCACCTTTAAATACTCATCATGATTACCAGTACCGCCTGCAGTTTGATTTTCTAAATTAAATTTATTACCAAACATTGTTTCGTGTTCGATTTCGATTACAGAAACTTTGGGTTCGCAATAATCCTTGTTCATCAATTGTTTGGATTTTTCGATACATGATGAGCAGATATACTTGGCTTTCTTGGAAAGAATACCTGATTCGCGGAGGTCATTCACTAAACTTCTCTTTAGTTCCTTCGTTTCTGTACTACAAAGTCGCGTTGGTTTATCCTCCTGGGAATGGCATGTCGATTTGCAATTTCTAGTTGAGCTCATATTTCAGTATTTGTATGATAATGATAACTATATATGATAATTTACAGCATAAACAATTTAAGAAATAGTAGTTCTAGATAATTAAATTATGAAACTATAGAATAGAATTACAGAAGGAACCCAAACAATAAATGTTAATGATAATGTAAAACGAATATACATACTGTACATAAAGTAACATCACCTCGTCATGTCGATACAAAGCTCATATACAGTAACAACAGTACATGCACATTTACAGATAATGATTGGCAGATTATGGATTACACTTCACTGCGCACTAAGGAATATAAACCCACTATCACACACTATACTGATATAGTGCTATATGGCCACTCAACAATGATTGGCTGATTAAACACCGTAAGACATACATCAATCACCACAACAACTCAAAGCATAAGCCGGACACATTTTGGCTGCAATTCACGTTTTCGGACATAATGTGACCGTTTTATATTTTAAATATTAATTATAGTTATCCCAATGCTGAGATTGTAATTCTCAAATTAATCTATACAGAATTTTATGGCGATTTTAATGGTATAATTTTTAAAATGCCAATGTTAAAACTTCAATGCCAGTTTTCAAATGAAATTTAGCATTGATTTCTATGGAGAAATTTCACTCTAAGGGCGTTTTCCGCGGACACATTCTGGCTGTAACATGGACAACATGTGACCAGTGTTCCTGACTGAGATATGTGGCACAAAGTCGGCATTTAATAAAACAAAAGGCACTGGTAATGAATGACCGCCCCTGGCTGTCTGGAAGTACTTACACTAATACAAAAACTGGAACTGAGTCTTCTTCAAGCTAAGCAGGTGATGGTGATAGCAAATTGTTAAAAAAATGTCAGAATGTATACGGGTAGTTAAACACAAACAGAGACAAAGTACCGGTATTGAAATTGATAATGTGATCAAATCTGACATTGTTGTATGGGCGTATGGCCCAGCCCAGGGCATTTCTTAGGTAGTCCAGTAGTCACTAGAATGTATAATGTCACATCACACTGTCACACGATCACAGCTGTCACAGCATGGCATGACACTGACACATTTACAACAAAAGTTCGGTAATATCTGAATTCTGAATATACCAATATACAGATATATGCCTGCAACTCAGCAACTACAACCACATGACCACCTCCCCCTCTTCCTCTATCAGAATAAAAAATGCCAAAAACGGCAGGTCAAAAACTTCCAATTTTGGAACTAGAGGTCACAGTATCAAAATTTTAATCATAAAAAACCAAAAGCATGGTGAATTTTTTTTTATCTCGGTCAAAAGTTTCTAAATGCATCAAAATATAATTTTTTGCAAAATTTAGTTAACCCCAGCCAATATTGGCTGACCCTGGACAGAAAATATATCAAAAATTCCAATTTTGGCATGAAAACTTCCAATTTTGAAAAATGCCAATTTTGGCATAGATCAGTGACTGTTTAATGCAGCTTTTTGTGTTCAAAAAACACAAAAAACGGTCCCAAGCCCGCAAAATTGCAGAGGGAGAAATAAAGTTGCAGATAGAGGCATACACACGACATAGCCCATTCTGCTAAGTAGGGCATGTACGCCGAACGCGTTCGGCGCACAATTTTTTCCAGAATTTGGAGCAGGCGCAGAAAATTGAGAGCGCAGCGCCGCGCAGCGCGCAGGCGCAGAAAATTTAGAGCGCGGTGCGACAGGCGCAGGCGCAGAAAATTGATAGCACGGCTCAGACTTGCATTACAGCACTAAGTCAGTTGTCAGTACCGGTAAGTAGACCTACCCGCTACCCCTGGCAGTCTGCCGACTACCGGTAACAGGGTAATGCTGTAATGACAATACAGATAAGACTGTAAGAAATACTGAAATAATAAGCCTCCTACTTGCTACTTCATACTTGGCTGCTTGGTGTGCTTTAGGCCAGTCTGCCAGTACAGCAGTAGGCAGGCAGGTACGTGGTAGGAGATTTCGCGCAGTATTTCTGCTGTGCGCGCCAATCTCGCGCAGAATTTCTGCTGCGCGCGCCAATCTCGCGCAGTTTTTCTGCTGCGCACGCGGATTTTGCACTGTTTTCGACTGCCCAGGCGCACATTTTTTTCTGCGCCGCGTCGCGTTCGGCGCACAAAAAAATCACTTAGCATACGGGCGACATAGCCTACACATAACAATGTAGCATTCAGTCTATCCTTCAGTATATGGGCTACTTTAAGACTATGACCTAAATTCTGAATCTCAGTTATAGGAGTTTTATCTACCCACTGCATAGTGCATAGTATGTATTGCATTATATTGTATTATACGAACTGTAGAGCCTATTTCTACTTGTATGCCTGTCAAAATCTACATGAATCAAAGTTATGTCAATAATTTCATACTGACCACAGAACCAAGGCCGCTGGTGATTGACACTGTACAGCTGTAGCGGCGCATATTTAGGTGCCATTGCATTTGCTTACAATTAATTATATTTGTATACAAGTGTAGTGTAGTGTATACTACACTGGTCTGCTGGTATACACGTTTTGTTTGCATTTCTCACTCGTTTGTACTCTTTTGTCTGTTAAAACACAGGTAGATCAGCCCCTGCTCAATTCATGGCTCGCCCCACAATCAGACAATGCGTTGTTTTATTTTGCACATCATGTGCGCCCCCCTAAACGATTTGAACTACACATGGATACACGTTTTGCAAGCGTTTCTCAATCGTTTGTATTCTTTTGTACTATTTTTGCACTCTTTTGTACTAGTTGTACTTGTACTTTATTGTACTCTTTTGTATTCTTTTGTCATTTGTACTATTTTGTATTTTTTTGTACAAATTCGTCGGGCCCGAATTATTGTATAGGACAGCCTATAGGCCTATAGGATATATTGTATAGGATAGGAATATATTGTATATAATTATTTTTTTTACTTATTAAATTTTAAGTCTGAGATCCAGTTTGGAGTTTAATGGCTTCCCGAATGCAGCAATATAGAAAGCGAAGGCTGCAGCTTGTTGAGGATTTAATATCTGTATCTGAGGCCATTGGCTTAGGCCTATCCAATCCTGATTCAGTCCTCCACGTTCAAACGGATGCACCATCATGCCACCATGACACACTCAGCAGCTTTGATCTAGATCAGGGTGCACGTGGTTCAAGTAATAATACAGAAACCGATTCTAATGATTCTGAATATTATTCAGATGATTCTGATAACTCTTCTTCTGAGGCTGATTTTATAATTGATGACGCTTCCACCAAAAAGTATACGAAATCAGGCAAGACGAGCTGTATTGAAACTAATAATTTGTGTGCGATTTTAAATTGGTTAAAAGGCAACAGCTCAGTGTCTGACAATGCTGCTTCCGATCTTTTAAATATTTTGCATTATCATGTGTCAAAGCATCTTCCACGAACTGCAAAAACCTTGCGCATCAACCACTCTGAAAACACGCCTCAGGAATTAAAAAGTCGCATATCCTCTATTTCAAATATAGCAGGGGGGCGAATGGTTTTTTTTGGAATCCCTGAAAAGTTTAAGGGGGAAGTAATCACCATTAATATCGATGGTCTTCCTATCTCGAAATCTTCAAATAACGCGCTTTGGCCTATTCTTGGAAGTGTTGAACTGAAGTCTGAGTTGTGTGGAAGTGGCATATTAGGTGTAGTTGTTAAAGTTTTTCAAATAGCTCTTTGGATTGGTACTACAAAGCCAAGTAATATAAACCTATATATGGAGTTTATTGGAGTATCTCACTAACTATTCCTTGAATAATGATGTGAAATACAGAATAGCTATAATGGACTCACCTGCGCGCAGTATGGTTCTTTGTGTGAAGGGCCACAGTTCTTATGACCCATGCACCTACTGTAAGCTTTGGGGTTGTAGGTATCAAACATCCAGAGGACAGGTATCAAGTACTGGTACCGGTAATGCTACGAGAAAACGGAGCAAAATTATTTACCCAGACCATAGTTTGCCACTACGAACTGACTCGGATTATATGAATATTGTTGATTCACATCACCAATATTCGTTAACTCCTTTGCGATCTATCTTAAAACTGAGTACTCAAATTCCTCCTGACTATATGCACTGTGTCTGTCTAGGTATTGTGAGGCAGTTAATACATTGTTGGGTTACTACTGACTCAATCTGTAATAGAAAGCATCCGTTGCCATGTGTCTTGAAACCTAGTACTAAGGCAGTTCTAAATTCTCTCCTCCAGTCATTTGGGTTGTCAATGCCACTCGTATTCAATCGTAAGCTTAGAGGATTTAATGATATTAATCATTTTAAGGCCACTGAACTTCGAACTTTTATATTATATGCTTGCCCTTTATTGGTAGATTTTCTGCCTGATATTTATGTTAATAACCTTATGCATATTCATGTTGCGCTCCGAATTATGGTGTCTATGCAATTGGTAAGCTCACCAAATTACCTTGAATATGCACATAATCTTATATTAACATTTCATAGTGGTCTTGAGGAGCTTTATACCCCTGCTATATATACATTTAATATGCATTTAATAACACACTTGGCATATTTTTGTTCCTTGTATGGTGCACTTGATAGATGGAGTGCCTTCTCTTTCGAAAATTATATGTCTTCTATAAAACGAAGCATTAAAACAAAGAGAATTGATCTGATGCTTCAAGAGGTAATAAACAAGGGCTTTGATAGAGTGAGTTCCGCTTCACCGGAAAATACCCATGGAGCAAAGATTGGAAAGGGAAATTGCATATTTGTAAATGGCATGTTTATTTTGATCTGCCATGTAGAACATAGTAAAGATAATAAGATTATAAGTTTAACTGGGCAGCGTCTGGAGTTTCTAAACGATTGTTTCACTCAACCAGTCAAAAGTTCTCATTATGGTGAAGGTTTTTTTAAAATTCCTTCACCGGATAGAATATTGAACAATTTGACATCTCAGACTTTCGCTGAGTGTATATGCATGCCCATGACTTTCAGAAACGATAATGTTTATTATATTAGTGTGTTGTGTAACTAATTACTGAATTATACGGAACCTTGGCAGTTAAAATTATAGGCCTATCTTTAATTACCTATATATATATTTATATATAATATATAGAACATATATGTCATGGATTCGTCGACCACACCAATATATACTGATGCTATTGTATATTGCCGTGAAGGAACAAATAGGAGTTACTTTACTGTAAATATTGACCGAGAAGTTATCGATTCGGTTAAGCCGAAATTTAGTGGCACATATGATGTGAATTGGGAAGAAAAGGGGAAAATATATACATGTCTCATTTTGTCTCATGGCTCAGTTAATGATACGTCCTTCATGGCTGTGTTGGACAAAGCCCGGGAAATGCAGCGAAAGCATTTCAGCTTTAAACAGGTTGCGTCTTCACTCCCTGACAAAGTTTTACCCAATACAAGAGATCGTCTACGTTTTCATCCCTATTCCGCATTAGGTCAACCAATATCTTCGTCATGTGATGAAACTAACCGCCCTCAACATCAGCGGTTCAGGTCTATATCAAAGCCTAGTGCACCAACACGAGTCCATACACAAATTCCCAATCCTCCGTTTCCTTCATCGTTGTATATAAATCCAAATAACTCTCAACCCCAAACATACTCTCGTAAAAACATAGCTTCCCCTTTAATGTCCAATGCGAATGTTGTACGCGCTTCTTCTCCACATATTGGCGATGTTCCAGAAACCAATGTCATGGAGCATAATATTGTAAGGGCCATGCCTGTGACTCCATCACTCCCTGTGACTTCAACAACTCAGGATTCAACCTCCAACTTAGTATCTGTGCTGAAAGACCAAGGCGAATTTGATCCCAAATATAGGGTGGATGTTAAGTCAATGACAGACCGACAACTCGCAGAATCGAATTACCTCCTAAATAAATGTTATGAATAGATCAACACTACATTCGTATTGTGTCCGCATTGGAAATTTAGACAAAAGGTTAAATAAACTTGCTAACTTGATGAAAGAGAACAACGAAACAGAGGAAATTACCACTTCCTTTCAAGAAACTGTCGTAAATCCAGCAAAATCCAGTGCTGACTTGGAGTTTATGATATCCAACCCTTCAGTTATTAATAGTCTTTCAAAGAAAGGGGGTAGCTCACTCCGAGAAACTGTTGGGCTCCAAGTTAAGTCATTAATATCGCGAGAATTTGCGAAAGAATGTTCAATGTCAGGAAGAGGACATGGTAACAAAGATGTTGGGAAACTCGCCCTGATGAAAACTGTATTCCCTATGTTGTTGAAGATTAATTCTAATCGCCCAGACTTCACAGAGTCGTCCCTTAAGAGAGCCTTGTTTAAAGCGCATCGCCAACTGGTTGACAATCGTCGTATTGTGCAATCTGATAAAGATAATGGTGAGCATAATTCACAATTAAATTATATTTATGAATGTCCCGGAATCGATATTTTGATTTTTCGAATTTCGAGATTTCGAGTAGTGAAATACAGTAATTTTATCATTAATAAACTCAATTTTTTGTGAAATAAATTAATTTTTAAAGCCAAGTTTATTAATGAGAATCGGCACATTTGTTCAATATCCTGGTGTCCTTAGGGGATATGGGATAAGATCAGGATAAAGTGGCATGTTTGTTATTCGAATCAATAACAAACCTGAGTCAATATTACATCTTACATTTAATTTTTTTCTGGCAATAGTGTTTTTCTGCGAATAAAACTGCTGTATTTTACAGCTCCTAACGCTAACGATGCAGGGCATAATGTCGCAGCGCATAATGTCGAGGACCTAAAGACGGATTGCAGGACCTGCAGTGGTATAGTTATTTTTAGCAGGTTCGAAAAGCTTAAAGTTGTATCAGAATAACTGAATATTATCATATTATTTAATTATTAAATCAATGTAAAATAATGTAAATTCAATGTAAAATAATGTAAATTCAATGTAAAATAAATCTGAATTCACTTTAAAAACGAGGTGGCAGTGAATTTCCTTCATTGCAAGTGTTGACTTGACACATGATATACACATTTTATATAATTTAATAAATAATTCCAACTATCAAAATAGTTAACAACCTGACAATTCCTGAAAATATAATTTTATCTATTTTAAATCTGTTTTTATGATAATTACTTACGCCTTTGTTTGATGATTTGAATTTTTATCGTTGCATTACGTTAAAAATGAGTTTTAATTTACAGGTTTTGGAGGAGTGGCGGTTGCGGGAAGATCTATGGAGGGTGTAGAAGACAACGTTTTGAATACAGGAGGATCTGTGGAGGATGTGGAAGACGGAGTGGAAAGTACAACAGGATCTGTGGAGGGGGGAGACTGGATGGGAAGTTCAGGAGGATCTGTGGAGCTCGAGAGTGGGGATGAAACTGATGAAGCATTTGATGAACTAACTGATCTGTTATCATAGTGATACAGTGATACTTAATAGAACAAACATAATCGACCGTATATAATGTTTTATAATGCATAATCAACGGGTCGACGAACTGCAGTCTCTATTGTTGGTTATCCGAGATTTCCGTGTCGACTTCCGGATTAATCTCTAGTTCTAGTAGGAATTACTCAGATTTCTCTGGGACGATTCCATAGGGATTCACACCGACTAACACTTACTCGTGAAGGTCATGGCGGCGAGAATACTTGCGTTGGCTCACCGTTCCGGTGGCCCTCTGGTGGATATCGTGTCGTCGGGACCGGTAGACTGCGACGGATTTCTAGCGGATTCCCTCGATTCCTACGTGGAATCCATTGATAGGATATTCGCCATGTCGGAATCGGATTCGTCTCGACGCGACGAAACGCGCAAAATTATGATAATAGTAGTGTAGTTATATTTTGAACGGTTTTCTAATGCAATTATATTGTGCTCGCTGGTTTGTGAAATTATTATTCTAGTGACTTTGGTATATTTGTTTTAAAACAAATTGAAAACTTCAGGATAATATTATAGAACGAAATATAGCTGTACGTTATGTTGTTAAAATGTTTTAATAAACTTTTTATAAATAAACCTTAGAGAAGCTTTATTAGGAGGTGTTAATGGGATCAGTTACCAGGATAGCTGGATACCTCCAACTCGGGAAAATAAATCTAGGTTAATTTATAATTTCGGTGTTTTTAAAACTGGTGTTACATGGTGGGACAATTTGTTATAGGCATCGAAAATCACCACTCAAGGGTGTTGATTGGTTGATATCGGGTGTGACCTTGTGTGACAATTGTTACAGAAATGGATATCTGTTTTTCTTAATTATTTGTTACCAGGAGGTCGGGGCTATTGGGAAATTACCATCATTGAATTTGGTGCATCGAAAGCTTTTTGGTGATATATAATATTGCTTACTTTGGGCAACGTTTTTTTAAAAAAAAAAAATGATTTTATATGACCACTTTTTGTGAGTTTGAGCCTCTTACATTTGAAAAATCCCCCCCAATTACTGAAAATTGGTGGGAATGTTTGAAATTCTCATTACTTCGAAGTCGTTTTCTTAAAACTTTGTTGATATTTGGTCATAAGGTTGCTAATTTTCAAAACTCAATATATCTTCCAACTTCATAACGTATTAAGCGGAGAATCCTATAGTATCCATTACATTTGGTTTTTTTTCATAAGGGCCTAAGTCAATATAAACAATGTAATCAATATTCACTATTATGAAACACTGAACAACCTGCTACCAGTGTAAAGCTAAATAAATAAGAACAAAATATCCGTTAAATAAGTTACAAATAATAGTTTTTAAATCAAAATATTGAACAATCCAGTAAGCAAGTTAAAAAAACACATTACACTAGGTAAGTGTGGCATCAGAACAAGTACGTAAGTGTGGCATCAGAATAGGTAGGTAAGTGTGAGATAGAGATGCAGAGTATGCACTATGTAAACTCTATAATTACTAATTGCCAGTCAACCCTTGACTGCCTTGGTATAAAAGCGTGAACTCTATTATCAGTGAAACAAGCAAAATATTTAATTTTAAATTTACCTGTATGTTTGAAGTGTGATACGTTACGTTCGACGGAGGAAGTAGAGGCTCAATGAATATACAAGGTTAAGAAAGATATTACCGGTACTTTAAGTAGATTCGATATTGTTTAGCGGAAATAAATTTATTGCATTTTTATATTTTTGACTCTTATTTGATTGATTTTAATCCAGCTTATTCAAATTCAGTCACACTTTTAGCTGAAGTAAAATGATATTGCAAAGTGGATGGGAACTTTGTAAAACACTTACTTTGCAGCTGTCTTTCGAACTCAAAATTAATAGTATAATAATAAAACGAATGAATATGAATAACTACAAAAATGTAACTGTGTTTTTACAAATTTAATGTATGACGATTTCGGTACCTGTACTTATAGTTCACAGGTTGATAACAGCTCATATGGCGAGATAAAGTTAACCGTTGTTTATTCATGTCACGATGAAATGTGCGATACTACTTGAACTACTTACTACTTTGTTTAATCAAAAAAATAACTGTTGTAAATAATATACTAATATATTATTAAGTCTAGACCCCAATGACTAATTGTGTTATATATGGAACAGGAATACAACATGACAAAAAAAAATGGAACATCCCATCTGTCGTCGGTACATTGAGTTCAGTCAGTTTGACCTGAATTAATTAGTCTGTTGAATGTGTCAGTGTTTAACCCCTGTTTTTAGATCCTCCATCACCTCTGTCAGTAACGTCTTGGCTGTCAGGTTCCTATCTACTAGTGTAAAGTTTGGTGTGTCAGTGAGGAATGCCATCTAACACAGTGTTGTCAGTATTAAGTTCAGTAAAATCATCGGTTCCAAATAATATAACAGTGATGCAGGGTTTATTCTGCCATTGTTGGATAATCTCATGGGTATTGTGGTCCGCAAATGTTACCCCAGCGCGCGGCTGGAACATAACATTCGCGACTGATGGTGACAGCCCGAAGTTGCATTCCGTTTGACTGTTTACAAAGCTCGATAGATGAACTCCATGGGAAGACCAAAAAATATTAATCTCGTGTATGGAATGACATAATCATAAGTCGTAATGACACACACAAGATGGATTGACCGTATTCGTATTACCTCAGCCACGCCGCCATCCTGCTGTTTGTAGCCACACGCCGCGAATCAAAATCGGGGTCCACAGGTATTCTCTTCGGGCGCATTGACCGCGGGACGATTTGTGCCCATAAATCGGAGGTGGCCTCCTTGGATGAATTTTCTGTAATCATTGCCTTCAATTTGGTGACAACAAAATCTGTCTCTCTCACACACAGATCATTGCCTCCAAACATTATAACAATGATACAGGGATTCTTCTCCCAATGTCTCATCACAGCTGAAAGTGAACTCGAGCAACTGCTGGATGCAGGCCAAAGTTACAATCAAAACTGCAATCATTATGGCCAAGAAACCCGAAGAGTCTATAGCTGGGTGAGATGAACCCATGATTCTGATTACGTGGACGTGCAGACAGCTGCAAACATGGACCGATTGAAACATTGCAATGTATAGATAGCAATAAATGATAGTATAGCAATAGATTGGGGGTGATTGGGTAATTGTCGGTTAATATGATATGCCATTCCATTTATATAGAAAATTTTTAACCATATTGATGGTGTAGACACATGTTAATTCAGCGTGGGTGGTTACTGGGTATATATATGTCATCATTAGTAATTGATTTTGGTTGTAAATGTGCAGCAATGCAGTTGTTCCCAGAAAATTCCCCGAAAAGAACCATAGAGTGTTAGATGCCCTTCTTGGGAACTGGCACCAACTTATTTGTTTTCATTTATTGTGGGACTCTTGTTGTTCGGTACATGTCTACTATGATGGGATAGATGAGCTTTAAACATTGAGCTGCAGTTGAAGATAACTGCAGTATGCAGTAGCTAGGCCTATACTATAGTCTATTGTAATAAACTAGTTGTACTTACAATGCTTATTCAATTGCATGATGGTGACTTACCAACATCACATGACTTAAATTATTTATATTGGGCTGCTGATATAAAAATGAACAACAAGCTTAAGTTAAGTATGTCAGTATTAAGTTCAGTAAAAGGCGTCATTAGGATGAGCCAATGGCAAACTGTAATTGTGGTATTGGTACCACCCCCTGTCCTGTGTCGTGCAATTTTGCCATTGGATCAGAGACTCGTCACATGGTACAGTCGTCACCCCCCACATGCAGTCCTATACGTCCTCTGTATAATACCGTGGTGTATGTGGCAATGTCATTTGCTCCACAAATTCCAAATATAATATAACAGTACCCCACACTACTCACATCAATACGACTATTGTTTCTAACGATAAATGTGTTTAGCTTTTGGAACCCAGAGTCCGGTCCTTCTACAGCATCTATTTTTCCATTATCATTGAAGAGGCACAACATACCGCATCCAGTCCGGTTGGAATAATTATTTGCCTATAACATGAATATATTAATCAAATAGTTGTCGTACCAAAAGAGGCCTCATTACTGAACTTCTGAAACTACAGTCTTGTTCACAATTAAAATCCATTCTTCAATCTCCATCAATCTCAGTCAATCTAGTCCCATAGAAAAATAATAGTTAAGATTGATGAAATTGAACCTACTTTCAACTTCTTCAATCCAGACTTTCTGTCTAGATTGATCAGATTTAACGGATTGAAAATGTAGAGCCGAAGTATCCCTCAGTGCAAGAGATGCCATGGGTTAGTAGGGCAGGCTTATCCACACCTAAAAGAATAAAGAGCAGGGCGGCTAGGCGGGTAGACTAAGCTCAAAGAGCAGGGCGGCTACTTCAAACATCCATAGGCCATGCTACTATTGGAATCCCGCAGAGCTTGAGAGTGATTGACAGGCACAGTAACAACACAGATGGTGTATGGTGACTTTCTGAATTGCAGTTTCTGTACACCTGCCGTCTGCAGAAGTTATTGCCAAATTTCTCCTTTCCACTCCAACTCCATAAGTCAACATCGCATGGCCTTGTGTAACAATGCCACTAATGAAATGGGCCGCACTTTTGCCGCCTAGTTGAATTAATATGTTGTCCTGTCAAGCCAGGAATGCCTTTATAAATTTAATCAAGCTACAGTCATACTAATAAATATTTTCCACTTTATATAAATAAACAAATTTAAAATTTAAAAGCAGAATCAATATTCTTAATTTTCTGAAACTAAAGAAACCGAATGTCCTAACATTCGTTTCTCAGTTTGTTTAATGGTTATGTCCTTGTCGTCCAAACCTTTGTGGGGCGAGCCACGAAGTGAGTGAGCCTTAGCGTAGTGGTACCATTAATCAACCTGTCGTTCTGTCGTTCTGTCGTGTTCAATTTTAAACGTTAATAACTCGGCCAATCTTTGATGAAATCTATCCAAACTTGGTACACATGTTGTTTGGCAAAAGTTTAGAAATTTTCCAAGTAGAATTTCCGTGTGGCCTTCGAGAAGCTAAGATAATAGCAGTTAATTAGTTAATTAAGTTGATTATGGTGAAAACACCATTTTCAACCTGCCTTTTAAAGGAAATTAATTGTTTTACAGTATAAGATTTAAATAATTATAATTAAAAATTATACAGATGTAATCCACATACGCCATTCTATTATAGTTTTTAATTAGTTCAAGTGATTTGCTTTAATAATTGTGTCTTTAATTGATCTAAAGTAATTAAAACGGCATAAAAAATTGATTCTCATTAAATACTGATCATTTATTGGCCAACTTGCAAGTTGGCTGGTACATAGATGGGGGATGTGTGTGTAAGGGAGCCAGTTGCTGGGAATGCCAGTGGAGGGGGGTTGTATGTAACTAGCCACACGGCTGCCAGCTAGACCTAACGAGATTGAAACCTGCATTCCCTACCTCCTATTACACTATAGAGTCTGTGTGGGGCGAGCCACGAAGTGAGTGAGCCTTAGCGTAGTGGTACCATTAATCAACCTGTCGTTCTGTCGTTATGTCGTTCTGTCGTGTTCAATTTTAAACGTTAATAACTCGGCCAATCTTTGATGAAATCTATCCAAACTTGGTACACATGTTGTTTGGCAAAAGTTTAGAAAATTTCCAAGTAGAATTTCCGTGTGGCCTTCGAGAAGCTAAGATAATAGCAGTTAATTAGTTAATTAAGTTGATTACGGTGAAAACACCATTTTCAACCTGCCTTTTAAAGGAAATTAATTGTTTTACAGTATAAGATTTAAATAATTATACTTAAAAATTATACAGATGTAATCCACATATACCATTCTATTATAGTTTTTAATTAGTTCAAGTGATTTGCTTTAATAAATGTGTCTTTAATTGATCTAAAGTAATTAAGACAGCATAAAAAATTGATTCTCATTAAATACTGCTCATTTATTGGCCAACATGCTGGTACATAGATGGAAGGATGTGTGTGTAAGGGAGCCAGTTGCTGGGAATGATTTGGTCAAGTCTCTGCTGGTGTGGAGCTAGCTGGCTGGGAGTTGTAGTTGTAGACTAACAAGAGAGGAACTGTAATAGGGGCAACCAGTATTGCTATTCCAGCCCAGACAGCATTCTCTAAATCCACTATTGACTCTACTATAAATGTTGTGTTGCTCTCAGGTAAATGACAGATATAATACATAAATAGAATCCATGGCATGGCTGTTGTGTAGCCTTATATATGAAATAGTTTATTCCACAATGTATTTGTCTGGTTATTTTTTAATTGAATTTTTGTAAAGTAGTAAAATTAATGTTCTTAAAAATAATTTTATTATTTTATATGTAACCTACGAAATTAGCTACATTTTTTCGCTGCAGCTTTAAGAGTGTACATTGATTTAATATTATTTCCTTACCCATATTACTACATCGGCATACGATGCGTTGGCGTTGTATCACACATCTCCACATAGATGTATCAGCAGTTACTCGCACAGTTTCGAAACTTCGCATAGTTATAACTGTATAAAGGTCGTCAGTCTGCGTTTAGGAAAAATATTATATGACAACACAGGACGAGCGACGAGCGCAACGAGGCATATAATATGGACGAGTACTGCGTAGACTATATTCCTATAAACCATACCTGGCTGCGCCTATTGAACGCATTGGTAGTTATAAAGATCGTCAGTCTGCGTTTAGAGAATATATTTAAATACAAAACAGGACGAGCACAACGAGGCCTATAAAGAAGACGAGTACTGCGTTGACTATATTATTATATAAACCCTGGCTTCACACATTGATCGCATCCCTAGTTATTATTATTATAAAGATCGTCCTACCCTGCGTTTAAGAAATATATTTAAATTCAAAACAGGACGAACGCAACGAGGCTTATAATGAAAACGAGTACTGCGTTTATTATATTCCTATAAACCACCTGGCTTTGCAAATTGAACGTGCGATTGGAAATAAGTTCGTGCTACCCTTCCGTGGGTGGTAGATGTCACGGTTATGTATTGGTGGGTGGGAAGGGGGGGGGGGGGGGTGCAGATTAAAAGGGCTGAACACGTACTGTACCCCTTTCTTTAATTGATTGGTGGTGTGGGTAAATTTCTCAAATACTGATTTTGTGATACAGTCGCTCAGTTTTAATTTGTATCTCATAACTGGGCCTCGTGCTGCGCGAAGGCCCCACGAACGTGTTACTTTGTTTAATCGCTATATTCCACCATATTCGTTATATAGACTTGAGGCACCTGCTCCAATGAACCACCACCGCTCGCCCAGAGAGGCCTGGCCGTAGCGATAAGGGCTAATGGGATTGCAGGGAGTAGGAAATTCCCCCCCACGTTTGGCCGCCACGTGCAGTAGGCCTGGACATGCCATGGCCAGGCCATGCTGGTTAATACATCGTATTCTACGTAGGCTACCTATTGAATGTCAAGAAATCGCCGTGTAGACTGTACAAACTGTGTAACGAGTTAACGAGTATCATAATAATCCCCTTGCTTAGACAATAGTCTATGCAGCAAGAGGAAATTGATAAGTACAGTAGGAAAGACTTGTCTTTTCTGTGGGCCGCATACCCGCATGTATAGATAGATAGATGTGAGTGTAGGAAGTAAAGTTAGGCATGGACGGGGGCGGTTACATAAGGTAGGTTAAATATGATTTTCACCCAGCGCAGTTCGCACTAAAGCGTCTATCCCTATCGATTATGTTGCCATTTTTTGTTACTTATTGTTTCCCGCCCTCCCTTGCAATCTATATTAAAACAGACCCCTGCCCCTGCGAATGTTTGATAGATTAATTGTTACCTATAAATAATATTCAAACAAAAAATAATTGCTCTTGTTCATAATTAATTATATTTATGGAATGATCTCTTTATTAGCTAGTCCAAATGTAATCAGTGAGTAAAACATTTAATTTGTAAAAGTTATAAATAATTATGCTTACAACATGTACTTTATTTGCTTGTAATTGCCCCATAATTATCTGATCCCTGCAATAATCTCTTTTAATCCAACGGCTCTATTTTGGGGAGCCAACCATGTCCGCCTGTCAATCACTCAGTTGGCTAGAAACCTGCGGCGTCATGAAAGATATTTCCAGATTGATGAAATTGAGCAGATTGAACAGATTGAAGAATGGACTTTAATTGAGAACATAACTGTAGTTAATTAATTATGCTGATGCGGTGTAGTAGAAGGTACTGTACCGCCGGTACAGGTACAGTACATTTTTAAAAAAAGGATGTAATGAGTAAAAAGGCTCTTTTATTACAAAAAAGTAATAAAAAGGGGGACATTTAAAATAATAAAAGGGGCATAATGAGTAAAACAAGAGGACATAAATAATATTTTTATCTATACTGTACAAGTAAGTGTGCTGTACGGTACATACATACCCTCGCTTTTTCATTCTTCTTGAATTTCGTCTTAAATTCCCTTAGGGGCTGCTTCCTTGTTATTGGGCTATCTGGGATGGGCCCTTTATGATGATGGGATGTTTGTCTTAAACGATAAATAACGTTAGATGGGATAGAAAATTGAAACTGTATTGCAGACTTGGCTATCGCTTGTTAAGTGTTAACTAATTTTTAATCAAACCTGATATGCGAGCCTTTTTTTAAGGATAGAGGTAAAAGATAAGTAATTTATATAAACTTAGTCACAATATTTATTTACTACATTAACTTTACTTTTATTCGCTAGGGTAGTACCGAATGTGTGAGTAGTAGTTATGTAATCATATTAGGCCTATATGTAATCATATGTGCGTTCGGTACTTTAGGGCCTGTTATGGAATAAAATCTATAAATTAAAGTACTTTATGTTACGTTTGTTATTTTAGTTCCCCCATAACCCAGCCTGAGCGGATGGGTCAGAAAATGACCAAGCTATAAATTTTACTATATTCAATTAGAATTAATATGAAAAGTTGGTTAAGGAGCCGCCAACGAGGCCTTGAGGTCTAGTTCTGCACAATACGAAACATTATATTATCATTATTGCACAAATAAATGATAAAATTATTATAATTATAGTTATTATTACATTATAGTTTATTAAATATATTATATTATATTACTATATTATATTATTATTATATAATATAAATAATATATAATATAATAATATAAGAAAAACTAGTATAATATCCAAATCCATAAAACCAAAATTAAATATAAAACTGCACCAGCATCCCACCACCAATCAGAACAAAACAATTAAGACAATAAAATTTAACATACAATTAAAAATGGTGCACCGTGAATTAATAATGGTCTGCGAGGTCATTCCCACGCAGACCCGCACCATCCCCAAAGCCCAGCGCCCTCCAGGGACGCCGTCCACCACGCAAACAGAAGGAGTTGGAGCGGAGGAGCGCGAACTGAAGCCGCCTCCGAACTCCCCCGAGAACGCAGGCTAGGCCACGATCCCGCATCCCCTGCCGCCGAGCCACAAGGGTCTCAGCGAGGTGGCTGATGAAGGTATCGGTCTCCTTGCACCACACCCCATCGGTGGTTCCGACAAGGGGGGTGAAGGAGAACCTTCTATCCTCGCACACCGCGCTATAGTGCACCTTCTTGGCTCGGACTCACTGCTCGAGGACAGAGTCCAAGGACCGGTGAGCATATGAGGGGGCGTCGGCGTTTATGATTGCAATATCGAAAGACGCCACCCTCTGCTCGGTCCAGACTCCCCTCGCCAGGAGATCAGCCCTAACTCCTCCCACCTCGCAGCCCCTTCTGTCCTGGTAGCCGGTGCACTGGCGTGACTTCACGCTGCACACACGACCCACCAAAGGCAGAGGCGATAAGGACCCTGAAGACCTCCCGGACCTCATCGTGCTGCTTTATAATCAGGCCACCCGACTTGCAGTTCAGGGCGTGGGTTGTCGTAAATGGCTCCCCACACCCCTCACACTTCGCCGGGAGGCCGGGCGGCGTGAGGCCGTACCTCAGCACGAGGTTGTCTCGGAACACCTCCGGGGCCAGGTCAGTGTTATTGACCACGGAGGGCGCGCCGACGGCCACCCACCCGTCTTGTGGGACACCGTACAGTCCACAGTACGGCGCCTTTCGGCTGGGACGGATTGGATGGCGGACTCCATCGCTGCCTTATAGGTGGCGTCCTGGGCGACGCGACTCGCAGCCAACGCGGAGGCGAGGCAGGCGGAGTGGTCAGCAACGTTAAGGGGACAACCAGTCGTCAGTGCCTCGACCACCCCAGCAGTCCCAGATAGCGACGCCTCCCTCGCGTGAACCCTCCGCATCAGGGGGTCCCGGATCCCGATCCCACCATGGCGGACAGGAAGGAGGACGAGCTCCTCATCCACTGATCTGGGGGAAGTCCCAAAGAGGGCCGGGATGAAGCGCCGCAACAGCTCCTGGCGGATTGGCTCCAGATCCTCGTCCCTTGTCTCCACCACCTGGAGTAGGTAGTCAGTCCCACTCCGCCTGGATGCAGCGGGACATACCAGTGTGGGCGGTCTGCAGGTACTCCTAAGCCACCTCGGAGACCTGGGCGATACTCGCAACACACCCCGCCACTTTCTCCGCTATGAACTCCCGCAGTCCCTGGGAGTCCCCCATGTAACCACCGAGGAAACGGTGGCCGGATACGATCCGGACTCCAGAATCCCCGAACACCTCCATCGCCCTCCTCGCGTACTCCGGTTTTACAACAAGGTAGCTCTTTGCGGGCTCCGGTTTGTAGCCAATTCGGGGTCCACAGTGGCGCAGCTCCTCCCACCATTCCCACACTCCGGCGACGGACCCCGCTGACGAGGCGTCATCAGCGTACCAACACTGCTTTTGCCAGCAGGTGGTACTTACAGGTGGCGGGTCTCTGGGTGGTGGGTAGCAGGGTTGCGTGTTGACGGGTAGCAGGTCTCTGGGTGGCGTATTGGCGGATAGTGGGTCTCTGGGTCGCGGGTCGCAGGGTGGCGGGTCTCTGTGTGGCAGGTGCCTCGTTGGCGGGTCGCCAGGTGGCGGATCACCGAGTCTGAGTGGTGGGTCACCGAGTCTGAGTGGCGGGTCATAAGGGTGGTGGCGGTTCGCCGGGTGGCGGGTCAATGGATGGCGTGTCGCCGGATGGTGGGTCGACGGATGGTGGGTCGCCAAGTGGCGGGTGGCCGGTAGCGGGTCGAAGGGTGGCATGTCACCGGGTGGCGGGTCGCAGGGTGGCGGGTCTCCGGGTGGCGGTTCGCCGGATTGCGGGTCGTCTGACGACGGATCTCTGGGTTTCTGGTCGCTGGATTGCGGGACGCTGGACGACGGGTCTCTGGGTGGCGGATCGCTGGATGGCGGGTCACCGGGTGGCGGATCACTGAGTCTTAGTGGCAGGTTGCAGGGTGGCGGATCGCTAGAGGGCGTTAGTGATCCGACTTCCCTCAGCGAGCGGACCATGGGGAGAGTCCCACAGCCATAGCCCAGCATGGCGGCCGGGTCGCCCTGCGTATAGCCCTCCCTACTCCACAGTGGTTTTCTAGACCCCTGTAGGTAGAGGGCTGTGTGGCCATTATAAGCGTTATACAGGTACCGGGAGCACCGGTTCCAGTAAACGCGCGCGTTCCACAAGGCCACAGGACAACTCAGGCTGTTGAAGGCATTTGCGGCGTCATCGAGGAGCATACACTCGGTGGAGGGTTGCTCAAACATCGCTGACATCGCGTGGACCGCGCCTTCAATCCCAGCCTTCACTCCTGCACAGAGCTGGTCCGCCCCACACTCAGTTATAAAGTCCATTTTAGTGGCCGAGGTGAGGCAGTTCGTGGTGAGCCGGTACAGAACTTCACCGATCCTGATCGGCCGGACGCTGGGCTCAGCTTATTAATAATAGTTGTATCCAAGCGCTCCCCCCCCCCCCCCCCCCCTCTCGTGACACCTCTGATTACTAATTACACTTACCTATATTCAGCCATCTGCAGTTCCATAGTCTGCCGCTAGAGGGCGTATGATCTGAAAATTAACATCTTCTCTAACTTTGTTATTTTCATTCCGAATAGGTTTAAACTCGGTAGGCATCTACTACGGCATAGGCCATATCTTTTACGGAGACATAGAATAAGTAGTCTGAAGATCCATAGTCTGCCGCTGTGCAAAATATATTGCATTTACAGGGGACCCTTTTTCATACTGTAGTTCTTTTAGTTATTCAGTGATTACCGGTATCGTTAGTCAGATACTGCAATATAAGATCTGATTTCTGTTAGTATTTCAGTTGTGTGATATACTGATTTATGAAATGAAGTAGGCTCGGTATTCTCGGAAAATATAATAAGATTTTATATATCTATTTATTTTCATGTTTTGGTCAATCCATAACATTTTGGTGCCTGGACCCGGATGAAGGGCTATTGTGAATATAGGATGTGGCTACCTACGTTTTCTAAAACTACCTACGTTTTCTGGAGACGTTTTAGACTGGCCCTATTGTTGGGACCGCTTTTGTGACGCAGTGCACTGCCGTTCTGAAATTGGCAGTGCCACCAAGTTCAATTATTTAGAAGGCCAGCTAAGCGGCAATGCTGCGAAAATGGTCGCTGGCTTTCATCGGACAGACTCAGACTATGTCGAGGCTGTTAAATTATTAGAGGAAACGTATGGTAAGAAAGCCTAAACGCTCTATTTGATATAGAGGAACCAGATGCGAGTATGGAAGATTTAACGACTTTCCACGCAGTCTATGAATCCCACCTCCGTGGATTGAAACATCTGGGCGCTGATGTAGAAGGTGCTGGTTTCGTGTTTGCTGCATTTTTGGTCAGGAAGTTACCGTCTAAAGTTCGCAACGACATTAACCATGCAGCCCACGCCACCTGTTGGGAGCTAGATTCACTACGGACTGCTTTACAGCAGGAAATTGAGCAACTACTTGCTGCCGACACCGAAGGCGATAAATTGCCCTTACGATAAATCGCTATATCAGATGGGTACCGGTACTGCAACCTCATTACCTATCGCCCAAACTTCAGATGGAAAGCGGTCACAATTTAATAAATTTAAAGTGTCGTGTTTCCTGTATAGATATAATACTCCTCAGAATAGATATTACCGTGTTAAAGAATTAAAATTATGCACTAATTGCTTGCGACCCAATCATGAAAGAGGAACTTCCTGTCCTAATTCTAATGTTTGTGGAATTTGTCATAAAAACCACCATACATTATTACATTTGGATCGTAACAATAGACCTAAACCACATAATAAAGTTGCAAGCAATAGCAATTCTAGTGCAAATAACCAAAGCGAAGCATCATCTAGTGTAGATAATTCTAATATTGCTGATAATGTAGTGTCATCTGCGGTAGCTAATAAGTCTGGATTTAACACCAAATATTCTTCACTTGTGCCTACAGCATATATACCGATATGGAGTAAAGATGAATCGATTTCTAAAGTTCGGGCATTATTAGATACAGGGTCTCAGAGGACTCTGATGTTAAGTAAATTAGCCACTTTATTTGATTTACCTGTAGTAGATCGTATATACACTAGTATCGATGGTGTTAATGTGTTAGGTGAACAACAACTTTATGAGATTGTTATGTTTGAGGTTTCTACTCAAAAGAAACGTATAACAGTCTTTGCGTTTTTGGTTAATTCCCTACCTCCACGTTTTATAGTACCTGGTCGTACACGTGCTTTAGATAATATTTATCTCAAAGGTATAATATTAGCAGACCCCTTACCAGGTGATAATTTAAGTGATATATCTATTATTATTGGTATTGATTACTATTATGAATTTGTATATGCGGATAAGTTACCCAGTGGTTTATATCGTGTCTATTTTTGGTGAAGTTATTGCAGGCAGAATTCCCATGGCCTGTACCACTATTGATTGTAGTGATCCAGATATTTCTGTTATTACAACTAATGTAGCTTCTTCTGTACTATCAGTTGGTGCTATTGAATCTCATGATAATCTAGATATGTTACTATGTCGTTTATGGGATTTAGATAGTATTGGTATTTGTACCGATACACCAAATCCCGTAGATGAAGTTGTTAATTCTAAATTTCAAGAAACTTTGAAATTTATGAATGGCAGTTATTGTGTGTAGTTACCATGGCGACCCAATCATCCCAAATTGCCGAATAATTATAATTTGGCTTATAAACGGTTGTGTTTCACTCTGACTAAATTAAGAAAGAGACCCGATTTACTTTCTGCATACCATAATGTTATACAAGATCAATTGAAACGTAACTTTATTGAATTATTACCAGTAGATAATGTTAAAATACCGATTTGTGTGCATTATTTGGCTCATCACGGAGTGAGAAGCCAGAATCCATAACAACTCCTTTAAGGATAGTTTTTGACTGTTCCGCTAAGGAAGGGCCTAAGTCACCCAGTTTAAACGACTGTTTATATACCGGTCAGTGTTTTACTCCAGAACTCATAACTTGTGTATTACTATTTCGAATATTTGTTTATGTTGTGTTGGCTGACATCGAAAAAGCCTACTTACATTTAAGTTTAAATGTTACTGATCGTGATGCGACCAGATTTTTATGGCCATCCAATCCATTTAACACTAATAGTAAACTCGTTACTTATAGATTTAAAGTTGTACTCTTCGGAGCAACCTGTAGTCAGTACCTTCTGAATGCTACAATTCGTGAGCATTTAGGTAGATACTTATCTCCCGTAGCTAAGAAAATTCTCCAGAATTTATATATAGATAACCTACAAGGTATTTTTTCTACCGAGTCTGAAATTATTCAGTATTATTACGATTGTATAGAAATATTTTCAAAGGCTAAACTCCCTCTTAGAGAGTGGATTACTAACAGTCCTCAATTATCGAAAATAATTACTACAAATGGTGACAATCCCAAATCCTCAAGTAATATTGCTAAAGTTCTTGGATTGAGATGGAATGTTTCTCAGGATGTTCTAGAATTTAAGAATCATGTATTTGAACCAGCTGACTATCTAACTAAACGAATGGTAGTGAGTCACACTGCGAAATATTTTGACCCTCTTGGAATTTTTAACCCTGTCACAATCACTTCTCGTATAATTTATTCAAGATTTATGGAAATCACAATGTCATTGGAATGAGAAATTAGGACCCGACTATATAAGTAAATGGCAAACTATTGCTACTAATATGTATTCCATATTTAAGTGTAGTATCCCCTGTCAGTTAGAGCCCATTGGTCCAGAATGTTCCTTCTACGTATTTACCGATGCTTCTTCAAAAGCATATGGTGCTGTTATTTATGTAACTAATGATTCCAGTAAACCCCAACTGGTTATTTCTAAAGATAAGGTAATACCGTTAAAGAAACGAGGTATAATTAGAAAAGGTGCCCAGTAATCTTCTTCCGACACCATTACCACTACTCCACAAATGGAACTCACTGCAGTAAATGTTGGTATGCGTTTATTGTCCTACGTTGTAAATGTCTATGGAAATATCTGTTCCCAGTCAGTTAATTACTTCCTTTGGACTGACAGTGAAATCGTCCAGTATTGGATAGTAACTACCAAACCGTTAAAGAATTATGTTGAAAGACGTGCATCTGAAATAAATCGTCTTATAAAGTCTACTGTACCTAATACTAAGATTCAACATGTACAGAGTAAGGATAACCCTGCTGACCTCCTCTCTAGGGGTACATCATCCAATTCTCTGCAATCCTCAACTCTATGGTGGCATGGTCCACAATGGTTGTCTACGCCTACTGATTGGCCCGAACAGAAACTCTTTTCTGGTATTGAAGATATTAGTGCTCATGATATTACAGCTAACATGGTTGGGGTAGTAACTGAAACTCGACAACCTTTAGCTATTTCCTTGGAATCATTCAGTAATTACAACCGCTTGTTACGAGTAACAGGTTGGGTTTTGAGATTTATTTGTAATCTAAAATAAAGTGTATTTTCAAAGAATGATACTTCTTCTAGTCTCATGGTGAAGAAACAGTTCCTCACCGCAATTGAGTATGTAGCAGCTGAGCTTTGGTGGGTGCGTCAAGTCCAAGGTGAATCATTCAGTGACAAAATTCAGTTCTTGCTTAATAAGACAACTAATACTACTAAAGTGCCATCCCTTGTAAAGCAATTGAAGCTCTATTTAGATAATAATATAATTAAGAGTAGTGGTAGAATTTCAAATTCACATATCTCCATAGAGTCGAAGTATCCGATATTACTTCCAAAGAACCATATCTTCACTAAGCTTGTTATACAAGAAGCCCATATTAGGAATCTTCATGAAGGTACACAAAGTACTATCGCTTATATACGTCAATGATGGTGGATTCCTTGTATTCGGCAATGAGTCCATTCGATTATTCGTAAATGTGTCCCATGTCTAAAAGTTCAGGGTAAGCCTTATGGTACACCACCAGTTCCACCCTTACCGCCATAAAGAGTTAAGCCTCAACGACCATATAATACTGTTGGTGTTGATTACACCGGGGCTGTACTTGTTAAAGATAGGAATTTAAGACGTAAAGTATATATTGCGTTATTTACTTGTACGTCAACGAGAGCAATCCACTTAGAGTTAGTTTCAGACAATACTCCCTTACAGTTTATTCTTGCATTTCGTTCCTTTGTTGGCAGACGAGGTTATCCGTCACTTATGTTGAGTGATAATGCATCTACTTTCACTTCGTCTAGAGATGTTCTTTTAAGTATACAAACAGACTTGAAAGTACAACAATATTTAGCTGATAGACACCTAGAATGGAAGTTTATACTGCAAGCATCCCCTTGGTTTGGTGGAATGTGGGAACGCTTGATTCGTTCAACTAAAACCTGCCTCAAACGTGTCCTAGGAAATGCTCGGGTGAAACTCGATGAGCTTCGCATGATTATTATTGAAATAGAGGCATCTTTAAATGATAGACATCTCACTTACGTGACTTCTGATGTTAAAGATCTTCATCCCATCACACCGTCACAATTATTAAGTGGATATCGTCTGACTGACCTTCCAGGTCTAATTCCAGATAGTGAACCCGGCGGAGATGTCCTTAAACCGATTTATCATGGGTGCCTCTTGCTATGAGCTGACAGGAAGTGAATTGATCCTAGTTGGATTGAACATTGAAGAAAGATTCAAGGCCATAGCCAGACTACAAGAGATGAAGCCAGCAAGCGGGGACAAAGAGTCCACATCGCACCAAGAACATGTTGTACATCAGCTCGCTTCAACTGGCAACTGTCCCAATTTTCACAAGAATAAAGTAAGAATACCTAAAGGAGCCTTAAGCAATGTTGTTTTTGCAGTAGGTGACAATGCAGAACAACAACAAGGCCAGCAGGAACCGGCTGCCAGGGAACAAAGGGCTGAGGACAATGTCGTGAGAGAGCACATGAACAACCTTATTTTACAACTGAGAGTCTTGAATGGAGAAGAATTCCCTGAAGAAGATGAGGAGATCAATGAAAACATGAGTGACAGCAATGATGAAAACCAACATGAGGATGATGTAGACACTAGTGATGACAACATCCAAGGAGCCATGGGCGGCAAAGAAGATATTGGATTGGGTGGCATGGGAAACACAGATGCCCTTATGGTTAATGCAGATGGATTTGCGAGACATCAACAACTTCCACCTATGAACAGAGGTACTGGGCCTGGAGCCAGGGCCAAAATGAAGAAGTGAAAACAACAGACTAGCCATCTGCTCATTGCTTTTCCTCATTATATCTTCTTTTATCCCTAGTTTGTATACACATTTAATCTATATATGTTTTATATTGTTTTAACGACCGGAGAACGAGGACGGATAGCGAGCCGTCGCCCCGGAGAGTTCTTGGGGCAATATCTCCATTGATCTACATTGGAGCTAATATCGTCATTATCTGAGGAGTATGGTGTTCCCTCAGTTGGGTCGTCTCCCTCACTAGTATCATCTTCCCATTCACTCACCTGGCAGACGCGATCTTGAAGCAGTCTTTCTCTGAGCGTTCTACGGGAAGGTCCAGTAAGGTACCAACCTACTCTAGTTCTTACCGCATAGGTCTGAAGTGGTTGCGGTTGAGTAGGTCGTTTCTCTAATGTCTCCAGCGCCTCATGCGCGTTTTGACCGATTAATATTTGTACTCCAGGATAATCGGTGTCGAATCTAGGGATGTTAAGTTGTTGGACATGATCATCTTCGTCCCAATTATAAGGTTCCACTTGGGTGGTAGCGAAGTTCTTTATTGCCACCATTTTTACTGACCTTAGACTGTATTCTCCTAGTTTATCCTGTGGAGTGGACAACTCACCTATATAATAGTCGGCAGCCACAGCAGATTTCCAAACCTGCATGATCCCTGACATGTTTAGCTTGGTTCGGAACTTGGGTTGTCCAGCAAAGATGTCGTCGGCTAGTTCTTTATCGATGAATGTTCCTGTGCTGCCGGAGTCCAGGAGGGCGTTCACTATATAGCTCTTCTGAGGTCCGTGGACCCGTAACTGGACTACAGGAAATTCTCGGATTCCTACATTTGAAGTTGGCGCTTTCCAAGATTGTTGTTGATCTGAAGTAGTTAGGGTGAGGTCGCTGTCTGTGTCTTTCTCATACATGAGTGCTCGATACACTGCGGTGGTGTTTATTAAGTAACAGGATTCGTTTTGGTCGGAGAATTCGTCCGTATAGAATCCTTCCATCTCAGATTGATCAGTGTCGTTCACATCACTGAATTGGACATGTAGTTCGGAATCACTCACCTGACTCGGACTATTTCGCTCGAATTCAGTGTGCAACAAGATATGATGTTTCACACCGCACTTTGCACACCTTGCGTCGGAGTAACAGGTTCGCCGTTGGTGTCCTCGTCTGAGGCAATTATAACACAACCGCTTATCCCACATGACTTCCCGTCTCTCTTTTAATGATTTCTTTAAGAATTCATCGCATATATTCAAGCGGTGGGGCCCGTCGCACAGCACACATTTGGGTTTGATGTTACTTACTTTAACATGTGCTGTGTGGTGCACGTTCGTTCTTTCCTCGGGCTTTCTCACCTGAATTCTCTTGGGAGACGTAGGAGGAGTTTTTCTTACCTGTTCTCTCCTGTCATTGGTTCTAGACTTGAATTTACTTACCTGGTCTTTAGGCGTTTTATTGACATAATAAGATCTTTCAGTGTCTTTCCCGCTATCCTCTCCTTGAGAAGTCTGGCTTTCGCCGTCGTCTGTATAACACACTGGTGTTACCCTTCTCCTAGAAACGGGTTTCTCACTTACCTTGTTTTCCAGTGTCTTCTCTCTGGACTGCCTTAGGAGCTGTAATTTCACTTCTCCATCTAAGAACGACATGAGATCAGCCATGGTAGGGTCTCGTCGTTGTTGTTCCATCATATATAACACTTTCTTATCCCAGCGTGTACCTACTCCACCCTTCGGTAAAGTAGAAGCCACTGCTCTAATAACCATAGCACTCTGATACTCATGAGACTTACCTAGCCAATCTAATTGTCTGCAGATCTCCTGAATCTCATCGGAAAACTCTATAATCCCGCTGCTCATAAACTTTCGGGGCGCTACTAACTTTGCATACAAATACCCAGCTATGTTATTCCTATTACCATACCTGATGTTTAGTGTATCCCAAACTTGTCTTAATCCGTCTGGATGTCCAATAAACTTTAACGCCATTAACTTGGGAGATCCTTCCAAGCACTCGATGAGGAATCTAAGTTTCTCTCCATTAGATAGTACAGAGTTCTGTATGTTATCTTTGTAATATTCATTAAAAGGTAACCATTTCATCTCATCTCCATTGAACTTGACGATCTCTCCCACCTTCACCGCTTGCCGGGCTTCGGTTCTAGCCATTTGACGCGTAAAACTTTCTTGGGCCATCGTGTTATTTAATATCGAGTTATCGGTATATAAATTTCTCGGATTATGATCAGGTCTATAGGGAATGTCATTATCAACAGGTCTATAATTACCCTTAATAGGGTTCACTATAGGAGTTTCTACTTCGCTAGCAGTATATATGCGTGTAGGCTCCACACCTTGCGCATGAGATACTTCAGACCTAACAGGTTGACACATTGTTACAGGGGGTGGTGGTATACCCTTTTGTAAATTTACTAATTTATCGCGTTCTAGCGCGATACTTTGCTGCACTTCTTGCAACTCTAGCCTACTTTCCCTCACTGTGCCCTTGAATTGCTGAACAGTCTCCTGCATCTGCCCGAGCAGGAGATCCATCCCCCGCCGTCTCTCGTCCACCCATTCGACCGCCGAAGCGGGAGTCGCCAACGTTGTAGCGGGCGGACGAGGGACAACGGGCGACAAATCATGAATATTTCGCTCGGGGTCCAGGACCTGAACTGTCTCATGGGCTGTTCTACTGGGCACAGATAGCTTAGTACTGTGCAGAGGGAATTTAGAGGTAGCTTCAGGGAGCACAGGTGTGTCTATCACTGAAGGGGTGATTTCAAAAACAGGCCTAATTATTTCAGGCTCATCTACTATAGTAGGGAGTCTTTCTATTTTAATTATTTGGTCTGTGGGTTCTGTACTACCTAAGTTGGTGTTATTTAGTTGCCTTCTAACAGCTGGTGGCAAATCAGGCAATTTCTGACGGTGGAATGTTCTTTTACGTCTGCTTAGGTGAGATCTATTTCCCTTGCCTTCAGTATCGGTGGTATCGCCTTCCTCAGATGATGTATATCCCTGTCTTTTGGGAGTAGATCGATTCATCATCTGCATATTACTAGCTGTTAACTGTTTATTAACGTTGTCTTGTCTCTCTTGAAGATTTTCCAACTCTAGTTGGGTTGTCTCTTCAGATGCCCTCCGTTCTGCTTCTGCCACTGCTATTTTTCTTTCCGCTTCGGCCGCCTTTCTTTCGGCTTCTACTGCTGCAGCTGCCGCTTTTGCCTCTGCCGCTGCCGCTTTTGCCTCTGCCGCTGCCTCTGCCGCTTTCTTTCTATCTTCTATACGTTTTTTCTTTACTTGTTCTTCTTGAACCTTAACGATGCGGAGTTGTTCATCGAATTTAGCTTGATTAGCCGCTAACCTATCCACGTCGATGGCGTCAAGCACACGCTGTGCTCCTTCACTATTAGGACTAAGTCCCTCTAGTCTTCTCCGCAACTCTTCATCACCTACAAAACGTTGATAGTCTGACAGATAGATGTCAATGGCATCCCTCTTATGCGGTTTCTCTGCCGTCGCTTCACTTTCCACTTGGGAAAAAGTAGCGTCTGTTGATTCTCCATGGGTTGAGCGCTCCTCCAGTTGATCTTTCCACTGAGCTGTTCCTTGAACCTGGCGACTCACCCGTTGAAACCAAGTCTTTACGGCAACTTGCAACGACGTGTCTTGTCTTCTTTTAGAAGCCTCTTCAAAGGCTGATAATATTAGCCTGATTCGCAGAATTCTTTCTCTAACTTGATAAAGCAGTTGTCCCTGCTCTTGAGGTCCTAGAGGTTGTTGTAACAGTTGTTTTTCTACTTGCTCCATAGAGCTGAAGAATCCCTGTGCGTATCCGGCTGCGGACCTCTTCCACACAGCTGGATCGATGGTTTCCTTGGCTACTCCCATCCGGTGTATGTCTTCCCAGGCAGCTTCTGATAAATCAAATGGGAGTCCGGGTCCGGGGAAGTTCCATTGCGACTCGACCATAGATTTCAGTTCTTCCTTTGTGTATCCTGCATAACTATCTTTAGTTGAGCGCTTACTTCGCGCCCAATCGATCTGGTGTTCTTCCACCGCGATCAATAACCTGGTGAGTACGGCTGCAGGAAGGATGAGAAGTGGATCCGAATAAACCGCATCCGTCATCCTTGCTCCGCGCTGGGGTGTCAGTTCTACAGTATCTTCACTACTGGAGCTGTCGGGCCGCTGAGTAATAAGTTCTTGGCTCACGGGTTGTTGCTGTTCCGCTGCTTCTTGGTCCCGCTTGACCTGGGCTCGAGTGCCTATGATAGACCTACGATGTTGGACCAGCCTAGGTTCTGTTATTACTACTGGAGGGATGACTTTCCTCACAGTGGGAGGTGAACTGAACTTAGGACTAGACGGTTCTACACCCTTATCTGAGTCGCAGATAGTTACATCTAATACACTGTCTGACAGGTTCTGCTTAGTATCAGACATGTTTGTTTACACAGTTGAATGTCTACTGCTATTACAGTCTAAGTAAGTCTAGTAATTCAGTATTAACTGCTAGCCTAGTAATTAATTACCGATACTGCTACTCAGTGTAGCGTGATATATATATAATATTAGAATACCGGTATGCTTATTGTATATATAAGTATTATTACAGACTAGGTTTTTTACAGAAACCGGTATATAATTTTAGCACAAATATATATAAATATATAATAGGCCTATCGTGGATACCGGTATGCAGTTTACACATATAATGTATATATATAAGTATAATTACAGACTAGAATTAATTACAGAATACCGGTATGATTTCAGCACAAGTATATAAATATATAATAGGCCTATCGTAAATACCGGTATATCAATTATTTTAAATAATTGAATTTCTGAATTTTAAGGGTTACTTGGTTACTTTAACTTACTTTATTACCGTTATTTAAGCAGTAGTCCAACTGATATTGAGACCTAATTGTTGTATGGCAGGCCTACTATTTATAAATCGTTTGAGTTGATTTATAATATATATATACCCGTTTTAATGGGTTTTGTCAATGTTTGAAATAAATGTTATTATTTCTGGGGAGTAATCACTACACAAAGCGGCGCGCCCTCAGTGAAGTGCTACTTATAGGACACTAAAACAAATAATGCTAATTTACCTAAGTTACTTAATACTACAAATTACGTACAATTCAGGTTGAGATTACAATCTCTAAATAAACACAAAATTTTAATTACAAATACACAAATACAAATTTTTAGGGTGATTTTACAAGAAGTCTACTAACCAGCCTAACAAAGGGTTAGAATATCTGGTTATTACAACGGACAGGTTACTACGGTATTTGAAAATAATAAGTAGTAGTAAATACACTGCGCTGTCCAGATAGGAAAATACCACCGCCTGACGACCTATAGCCGGATCGCTATAGGTACTACGTTATGTATCACGGAGTGTTCCTACCTAGAAGTTAATAGAGCTAACGTACGTGCCTATCAACCACTTTACAACACAAATATAATGCCTACACTAATTACTTTCGGAAAGCACTGTACACTAAACCCTAAATTAGGTACGAGTACTTGTACAACAAATAATCAGTAGTTAAAAATACTTGAACAGCTAAAAGAACCATGGCATCTGCTGGAGTGACTGGTGCACAAAATCACCAGTCTTTACCTACGCCAAGCAGCCCGTGTAGTACCGGGGTTAGTTTAACTATAACGGTATGTATAACAAACACAATTACTGTAGGAACAAACTTGGGGATATGAATGTTGCGAATAATCGCATAAACTCTGAATAATAAATATTACGCTACGCGTACAAACCACTCAAACAAAATGCAGACCAAATACTGACAGACTACTATCAAGCCTAAACAAACTACAGGACATGCAGACTCCGAAATGATTAGGTAGTATGCGTTCTAACCCAGTAGTACGACTTATTCTTTAGATGGGGGTTTACCTTACAGCTTTGGCTGCCCCTACTTCCTAACCGTTCTTTATCGGACAGAGGCTCTACACACACTGCAATCCTTCAGACCTAATAACAGCCAGACAACTATCCAGCCTACAAATTATCTAAATAAATATTATACGCTACCTGTACAGACTATACAAACAAAGTACAGACTAAACGATGGCAGACTACTCTCAAGCCTAAATAAACTACAGGACATGCAGACTCCGAAATGATTAGGTAGTATGCGTTCTAACCCAGTAGTACGACTTATTCTTTAGTTGGGGGTTTACCTTACAGCTTTGGCTGCCCCTACTTCCTAACCGTTCTTTATCGGACAGATGATCTACACACACTGCAATCCGTTCAGACTTAACAGCAATCAGACAACAGCTCAGCCTACAAATTGTCTGTACAATCTGATCAGGCTTACACGCCTTCTGTTCAATACTGGCCTACAAACAAATAAAACTTGACAGAAATAAGTAAAAATCTCAATAAAAAACCAGGGCTGCAGTCCCTGATTAATTATTAAGGCCTACCGGTATATAATTATCAAAATCGAATAATACTGCTGTACCTGTACTGCTGTATGTACCGGTCCGGGTGGTTAGGTAGTCAGGCCTACTTGGTACCGGTTGCCGGTACTTCAGCTTTATTGCCTACTGCAATACAGAAGCTATATCCGTTATTGTTCGCGCTTTCAGACCTTTGGCAGTTTAACCCGCCAAATTAGGATGTCTTCTAGATAATAAATCACTTTTAGCCTCTGACAAGTATTTGATTCACTACACTAGTCGAAACCAATCGGTGCGCGATCATTCACCCGCTGGATATACCCGGGAGATTGGGTTCGACGGCTTAATCGTATTGCTATGTAAGCCTAAGGTATTATTCGACTGACAGTATTATATAATCTCTGACAATATTATTCACCTTCGGGGAATATTAACAGTTCCTTTAGGACGTGGCGCTCTATCTATAAACAGAGTTATGACTTAAACTACTCACAACGATATGGCTTAGTTACAATTCACATATATGGCGCATTCTTTAGGAAATGCTTCGTTATCAGTCTCACTCACACACAATGCTGCACAATACTGCACACTGATCTGCCGATCTTCACTGATTTTAGTCACATATAAAAGGAACACGGACCGAATCATGTAGGGTCTATCAAATAACATTAGATTCACTTCAAACCACTTTAACATAAGTCACAATCGTTATATGTAACCTTTCTCTCTTACCTTCGGTATATCAAGAATATTGGGTTTTCGGGGTTATTTATCGTTATTCCAAATATAATAATTCATCAACCATATTATGAAGAACCGACAGTAAATAGCAGTATAACAGTTTGGTTTGAGACAATCAGTCAGTTTAGGTTTGATAACGGATATATGTCCTTATAATTAAGCCTACTAGTGTTAGGCTAAAACAGAAAAGCACAAAACATTCCCAAGCCACTCTCTCCTGGCTCAGGACAGAATGTAAACACTGCACATAAAGCATTGCGTGATTTCTAGGAAATTTCTGTACAAGAGCCATAAAAATGCTCTGATTGGCTGCTGAACTGAGAGACGCCGTAGAACAAAGAAAATCAACACGTATGAACATCAGCTGTTAAACGTCGTCATAGTAACTACTGTTCAAGAGTAGCTATCACCTTTTGCGTCACGGAATTGCCATAGAATCATCAACTATGCCTTCCACAGTACACATACGGAGGAAATAGCTCTTAGATCCTCTAAAAAACATCGATACAGCAATAATACGGTCTCTTACACCTATTAAATCAACTACAGAGTATTTTAATGTAAAAGATAATAAAAATAACGGGGCAATTCAGCAAAGGCTTTTACACTATGTGAGCGGGTTTATTAGAGCCGGCATCGACAGCAGTTGCAGTTGGGGTATTGCCGGATTTACGCCTTCTCTTCTTAACCTTTCGAGGCATACACGCATTGCAGAAGCCAGAAAGTTTAATGAAAATATCTGTTATTAGTAATGATTTGTAATAATGCCAATATTTTCAGTGTTTAAATTGGTACCAGTACCAGCAGCCTGTATAGCTGTACAGCCTAACTAGCAGACTGCATTTCAGTACAGCAGTACTACCAGTCTCCAGGGTTGATCCAATAAGTTTCAATATCACAGGTTCATTCATTCACGGGTAGGGTAGGTTGTACCAAAAGGCCAGACTTGATAAAAATTTCCCCAAGAATACTAATAATACTGATGTGGAAGAAGTAGAAAACCTTAGGGTAATATTTCTATTTCCCTTGGAAATATAGTGGAGGTGGTAGGAGAAATACTTGCAGGTGGTGGGATCAGTGTTGTAAAGCTCTGTAGCTTTTTAAAAAGATATGAGGTTGATATTGATACGACTGACATAGATAACTCTGCAGGTGCTACATTAAAGCATGAAACATCAGCCTGCACCTCCACTGATCGTCCATCTGTGGTAAATGTGCATTCACCAATGATTGGTCTTGATGTGCCACCCTCTTGTTCCTATGCCCCTCCAAGTTCACCAAATAAACTATTAATAAAAATAAATCATAAAAGAAAGTGTCGTATATTTGACTCGGATTCTATTAGCTTTAGTGAAAGTCCTCAAAACTCACCGAAAAAATTAAGAACAGAAAATCAAGAACATCTATCAGAACCATCTATATCATGGGGGGAAGGGTCAATAAAATCTAAAATTCAAAATGCTGGACTATATAAACGTTTCAACCTGGACAAAGCACAATCTGTTAATAGGTTTTACCTTTCAGAATGTAATAGGATGGAAGGGAAATCTGGGGGGGGGGGGGGGGGGGGGACAAAGTTATCCAAAAGCACAGGCCTATGACGTACTTAAAATCGCAAGCTATATAAATGACCGAACTGGAAAAAAACATGAGGAATACAAACTATGTAGATGAGTATTTATACAAGCTTAAGGAATTAGGAATGACTGCAGAGAGTATTAATTGTCCATTAAAAAACTTAAAGAAGTACATGAAGTTCAGAATAAACGAGTAAGGCCACTTTAGAATAAAACCTGACTCATTGTGGGACCAATTTAAAGATTGTTTAGATGCTCACCAAGCCTTCCAAAAGTCGAGTATTTCTAACCTCATAAGTAAGAGAATTATACAACGTAGGATAGAGGACTATGAAAAGTTTGTAGATAGAGATCCACGAGAAACTAACTATACGTATTATAACAGATAGTAATGTTAAGGAGCAAGTTGAATTAGCAAAACAAAATTTACTACGCCAAAAACAAATAAATAGGACAGATTACCTTCTTGTTGTGAGCCCTTCTCTAAGTCTTGTTGTTCTTGTTGTTGCTTGATGTGAGGTCCCTCATGGCCCCCCTTATGGTTCTAGAAGTACAAAGACCGATGGTTGTGAGCACTTTACAGCTTTCTGAGTTTCGTTGTGGGGGGCAACCTAAATTCTGTGGGGATGGTATACATGTTGTTGCTGTTGCTGAGCATAAAACAGCATCACAACAACTTGCCCATTTTGGCTTATCAGATGATCTCTATGACGAAATTGTATTCTATATTGAAAATATTAGACCTAAAATCGTTCGAATGCAACCCAAATCTGTAGATATTACTAATGATCTAAAATATGTCTTTCTAAATACATTAGGTAAGCAATTCATTAGCCCTAGACAGGAATTAAAGAGACTTTACGACACATTCCCAGAAATTCCATACCACAATTTAACTTCCACGGCTTGTCGCAAGTTGTTAGAGACTGCAGCTATGGGTGTGTTTGATATCAAGGTTAGGAGTGTTGGGAAAATATCATTAGGCAAAATGTTGTACAAGAGAGTGTTTATAACAAAGTATTCCGACTTGTTTAATGTAAGTTGATCGTATTGTAAGTGGATTGAAGTTAACGAGGCCCCTATGAATGATAATGTTATTTGCCTTTTGTTGCCTTTTGCCTTTCGCGAGATTATGCAACATTCTATAATTTGGCTTATCATTGTATTTTTTTCGCTTTCTCTTGCATCTATAGTGTTTGTTTGGGTTTGGGTTTGTTTGTGTTCTCTGTTATTTGTAAAGTCTGTGTATTTATATGATGTAGCTGCCTAAACTGCGGTGCAATAATATAAGTAGGGGCTGATCATTGTGTTATAAAGAGTTGCTGCCACTTGTGGTGTAATGAAATGTATTATTCTATTGATAATGCCGATGTTGCGACTTATTTTATTGGGTAGGTACTCGTAATGGTATTTCCATGTAAGGTGTTCATCTATAAGAACTCCGAGAAACTTAATAACTGCATTTCTCTGGATAACAATGTTGTTGATCACAATATCCATTGGTTGGTTTAGTTTAAGTGGTTTGTTCGTGGTGCGAAATATAATTTTAATATAATAAATGCTAGTTTTTTTAATGTTTAATGATAGTCTATTTAATTGAAACCATTTAGTTAAATTAAGGAGGTCGTCGTTTGTTTCAGTGATAAGTTTCTCGAGGTCCTTCCCTGTTGTTAATAAGTTAGTATCATCTGCAAACAGAATACATTTTGCTAGTTTACACACACGTGTTAGTTAAGTCATTACAATAAATGATAAACAGTAGTGGACTAAGTAAGGAGTGTACCTTGAGGCAGTCAGTCCAATTGTAATTGTTTTTCGTTGTGATTTTCCTTTTCCTACTGTCACATATTGAATTCTGTCAGATTAGTAGTTTGTAATCCAGGCCAACGCAGTTTCAGCAATTCCGTAACATTGTAATTTTTCGAGTAATATTCTGTGGTTCACAGTGTCAAACGCTTTCGATAATTCAATTAAGACACCTATTGCATATTCCCCCGAATCTAGAGCATTTGTAATATGGTCTAGTAGTGTAAGTAGAGCTTGTTGAGTTGATCTCTTATTTCTAAAGCAAAATTGTGCTGGAGAAAGTATGGCTTCTCTTATTAAGTAATCTGTGAGTTCTGTTTGAATGATTTTCTCAAGTATTTTGGAAAAATATGCTAATACGGATATTGGTCTGTAATTCTCAACAAGTGTCAGATTATCAGTTTTAAATATTGGGGTGGTAATACGTGCAATTTTCATTTTATTGGGGAAATAACCACTACATAGAGACATGTTAACTATATAAGCAAGGGGCTCAGTGATAAGATATATTGTTGGTTGGATGGTTGATGAGGCTAGTTCGTCATAGCCAGGGCTTGTTCTCTTGTTTAGTTTATTTGCTGTTTGAATAATTTGAGATGGTGCGATAGTTGTGTTTCTTGTGATGTTTCTTTCTAAAAGTTTCTTTGTTGGTTCGGTTTTTGATAAATAAACTAGTGGTGAACCTTGAATCATGGGATTTTTTGTTCAAGTTTTGATCCAATTGTAAAATCTTATGGATTGTTAAGGCATTATTGTTAATCGATATCCCCATGGCTTTAATTTCTGCTTACATTCTCTGAAATATAATTGAGGTAACCTCATTTCCCTGGCATACAAATATGTATGTCTGTACCATATTGTAAAGATTAATAAATGAGAATAAGCCTATTTAGATCGTACAGGTTAATGTTATTATTGATGTGCTATGTTTACTGGTTTGCGTAATTACATACGTAATTTTATTCTTAAATTGGTATATTTTTGTTAATATAATAAATAGGCCTACTGGTAATATCTTGTTTTTGGTTATTCTGTACTTAAAGGTTTCTTGTGTTTTCAATTCGGTATAATTTAGAATCAAATTAAATTGTTTGTGTCGGTCAGTGAATTCTGCAGTTTTATATACTTCCCTTTATGTCCTGTCTAGGAATCTCAGAATTTCGTTGTCTTGTACATGTAGGTAGGTATATACTGTATATTCCGATGTTGTTTAGGGTTTTATTTCCACTCAATCTGAGCCAGTAGGCTCAGTAAGCCATAAACTCAGTAGTCCTACCATAAATTTGAAACGAGTTTATTTTTTATGCTTGGGGCTGGTAAACTAACTTCCTTACAATAATTTGTCTGTAGACATCAGCCAATATTATTAATTTGTGTTATGTCCTATCTTTGCACAATTAAGCTGGTGACGTCATGGAATTTGGAAAATATATTAAGTTATATTATTATTATATTAAATTAAATATATTCCATTATTCCGTCATGTAAAAAAAAAAAACACTCCAGATTAACGATAATAGCGAAATGTTACTAAATGTTTATGGGACCCAGCACCAGGACGGGACCCAGCACCAGGACGGGACCCAGCACCAGCTCCTGCAGGGCCATTGAAAGGATGCCACATCACTCACCAGGAGTAGGTAGTACTATCTGGATCGTATCGGAATTTCGACCCGACCAACATGGTTATCATTGGTATCATTCTCATGGTTGCCAAGGTAGATAAAGCCATGAGCTTCGTCCGAGTCAGTCGCGGTACCAGGGATAGTGGTGGTGAGTTTTTGGGCCCTTCTTCGAAGACGAGTCGTCGGGAGCATGTGTACGATCGCGAAGTTGTGCTCAGTGATTTAGATAGTGAACAGTCATATATTACTTTTACTCGTGATCCGTCATCCTCAAGATCTCTATTCAAACACACAGAGATCACCCTCGGCTCAGTGGTACAAGTGGTGGAACCCCTGTTCCTCGGGGATTATTACCTCCACCACTCCTCTCTCTCCAATCCCATTGTGGTTAAACGTAGCCCTCTCCTGCCAGTGACCTTCAACCCACCAGTCTCTCCACTCCCTCCCACTGGACATATCATTGAAAGAAGAGACGGCCTACTACCAATACCATCTGGTCAGAGAGAAACTCCTCGTACTATTGCCACAAGTGCTTAGTCCCACTTGTGCTGTGGCGGCAGTCTCTGCAACCGTCGGACGAGATCCATTGGATCTGGTTGTTGTAGTGTTGAGAAGGACAATGTTGAGGGTTGGTTTATGGCTGCCGTCATATAAGAACCCTGTCTCGGGACATTTTACCATTCGAGCAAGAACTTGCCTGCTCTTAAGTTGGCATGTCTCCAGTATAACGGCAACTCAGTTGAACGAGGAGTCTCTTCGGTTGAGATACCTCCCAAGGGACAATGTCCAGACCGAAGTTATTTCGGTTCAACCGCGCTTTGTCATTGTCCCTTGGCACTAATCCCAAACAGTAAATTTATGTAACTTAACTCTGTTTACCTTTTTAATGCCGAAATTTTATTGTAATTTAAACTGGAGTAGCCATCTATTTTATTATTTTGTATTATTGATAGATAGGTCAAAAACTTTTTGGATTGCAAGGTTTTAATGATAATGTACGGTACTTATGCTCTATAATTATATCCCTAATACCTTGTAGTACACAACTTATATGAACTACTTTATATATGCAAAAATTATGCAGGCCTTATATACAGTATTCACAATAAATGCAATATAAATGCTACTTATATGTCATTAATAACAGTATTATATTACCTATTAAATTATATTTTTGTTATTTTCGGGTTTTAGGACTATAATAAGGAAAAAACAACATGCATGTACACATTTATATTATTATATTATCAAATTAATTTATTTATATGACATTTATTAGAGGCGATTTATAATTTCATCATATTGCTGTGACACACCTACAATAAATTATTCTGACACATAGATTGCCTATTAATATAAATAAATATTGACAATTGTAATCAGGAGATATATAATTAAAGTATTAAAATTTCCATAGATTTTCTAGTATATTATATTTATTATTGTTTTTTAGGGACAATGAGATCAGGTCGGGTTGGTTCTATTAATGCAATAATCAATCTGCCAACAATAGTAACCAAACACCAGCCACTGCATCTGGCAAGACCACCGGTTTTGTTGGGATACCCAATAACATCAATGATTTAATGAAGTCACCAGAACTTCAGGGGTTCTCCATGTACTTGCAGAGATTGGAAATCACAGGGGTATGTTGATGTTATATATTTATTTTTTATCTAACTATTAATTCGACAGGCACACAGACAATTATTGACAGCACAATAAGTGCTAACAAATTAGGAGAAACGAAATTGCGACAACTATGGAGAATCGGGAAGCCTGGAAGGATCTAATTTCCACTGTCCGAGTTCGCTCGACCTAGTAGTAGTAGTAATGGTGGTACTTGGGCGTGGCGGGACGTGGTCGGAGACTTATAAATATTAAAAAAATAATAATATAGATTATAGATATATGGAATATATAGATATAGATATATGTGGTTTAATTAACATTATTAGCAGATTGTGAGACCAAAAAGACGTAAATTGCAATCAACAAGTCCAATCCCACCTGAACGTCATAAACAACACAACTAACTAATCTTATATATTTTAAATTTTTAGACGACAATGAAGAAGGTTTGTAGCAGCACCATTTGTCGTGGCCTGCAGGGCGATCCAAGCTTATGTTCCTGCTATAGGCAATCCTTGCCAGCCGTGTGGGCGCTATCAACCGATGATAATTGACCGGAAATAACTGATGTAGAGGGTAAACGTATTCTACCCCATGAGTTTACCTCATACCTGTTCACGGGGATGTTTCTCTCGTAGGAACATCAGAAACTAAGTGATCTAAATGTTCGAATTTGATACAAATTTACAAATTGATATATTGTTCTCTAAGTTTGTCAGAATAAATCAAGGAAAACTGGAAATCAGGAAAATTTAGAGTGAAAGAACATATTTTATCAAATGCGCTAACATATAGATTCATTGCTAAGAGCTCGGGAAATCGAGAGAATGTCTGTGGCAGACTCCGATTGTGTTGGGTCTGACCAAGAACTGCAGCCGACTAGGTTTGATGGCCGCAAGCGAGTTGCATTGCAGGTGATTGACAGTGACTCAGAAGACCAGTCATAGTCTCTAGCCATTCGTGTTGGCAAGAAGGTTAAGAAGAAGTGAGTTATCACTAATTATTATTATTATCATTATGAAAATGGTATATATATATTATATACCGATAATTGTTATTTTTTGACGTTTTTATATTTTTGGTTTTTTAACATAACCTAACCTAACCTAATGGTGGGTACTGGGATAGCTCAGTTGGTTGAGCGCGATCGAAAGAGGAGCCTTCTGGTCGCCTCCGGCTTCAGCCGACTGTTTGCTTGCTAACCAAGCCCGAGACAAACCTAACATTATCCTAGCGTAACCCTACACAAACTAATCTAACCAAACCAAACCCTATCACTAAATACTACAAAATATCAACTGTATTATAACATTTATATAGTCTTGCTTTGCCATCCTTCCCGCAACGCCACTCTCAAATTCGTATTTCGCCGACACCTGGTCAAATGGCTGTACACCTACCAAATGAACGTACCGAAATTAGTAATCTACACCCCTCACAAATATATTACTCCACCCGACAGCCTCAATCTGAACCGGTTCAGCTGCCATCAACAAACGTGGTGACACCGCCACCATTGGCTCCACCACCAGAATCTGGCTCTACTAGTGTCCACAGTGTGGTGTGTTTTCTAACCAGAAATATAAATTATACTGAAGTATATCAGTTACAGAGGTGATACAGAAATAACAGTATCAACGGAATGTTATGTGTGAACACTAGCCCTGAAGCCACACACAAAGGAAGGTTAGAGGTCAAACCACCTCGGAGGGGACACAGCTAGTAGAGGCTAGCAGCAGAGGGGAAACACTCCCAGAGAGTGAAAGGGCGACAAGTAGGGTATTAGCCAATAAGGGCAAAGGAGAACATCCATTAGGTAACAGGCCAAGGTAGCGTAGGAGTGAAGTAATATTGGTATATCAATCATATATTATCTTCTGCTACCGGTTTGTGATTCAGTTTAGTTAGTTACCCAGTTTCAGTGCAGACTGGTAATATTGTTTTACCATCATCAACATCGGCTGTATATCAATCTATTACCGGTATCAAGCAATATTGCCATCCGACGACTGTGCTATTATTATTATATTACAACACCAAGGAACAACATTAACTCTGAACGCTTTTCTCCAATGCCTCGCCCAAGCTATCAGTGACACCATCCCAGCCTGCGGTGACGCGTACGAACAACCTACCCGGTCGGGATCTCTGATCCCATCACATACATCAAGATTGGTTTACATTGTTACTCAAATACTCTTAATGTATCTACAGTATAACTATAATAATACAGTAAAATAATATAACTAAAAACCTTACCATATTTTTTTATTTCTTCTTATAATAATGTCCAATGCCATAACTAGGCTTAGTATAGGCTTCCCTGTAAATATAAAAATAAATGTTTAATATTGACTTGCGCCACTTGCAGCAATGTATCAGATAATTTGCGGCGAGATGCGGCGATTTTATAAATTTAGATCCCCCTATCGATTTTAATTTTCGCCCTTACCCCTTTACGAATTGTCCTAGATTACATTTTGACTTCACCATACTGTTTTACCATGCGTACCGGTACCGGTAGATGTTGTCTAAGCCTTAGAACATGTAGGCTGTGTAGGGTAGAGTAGTTAGATAGTACTTAGTACCAGTCAGCCAGTACAGCATCTCTTAAATACTTACCACCATACCGGTACTTACTTTAAGAGCCGATGTTGCTAACAACAAGCATGGTCGGAAGACTATTTGCGTTATATTTTAATTAGCCTATAAATCAGAAATCTTAGGTAAAGACGTGTAAATATCTTTAAATCTAATAATAAATATATCTATAAATAAATCTAACTGTCTAAAGTTCATATATATAACTTATATATTAATTGTTGTTTATGTTGTATTATTTTATTCTGATTAAGTGTATTTCTGTACTTGCACTACCAGACTACCGGCTGACTGAGTGACTGAGTATTAGAGAGTTGATATGGGTGGGGGTCCGCGTTTATTAGAGAGTTGATATGGGGGTCCGCGGTTTTTAGAGATTTGATATGGGCGGGGGTCCGCGGTTATTAGAGAGTTGATATGGGGGTCCGCGGTTATTAGAGAGATGATATGGGGGTCCGCGGTTATTAGAGATTGATATGGGGGTCCACGGTTATTAGAGAGTTGATATGGGTGGGGGTCCGCTGTTAGTTAGAGAGTTGATATGGGGATCCGCGGTTATTAGAGAGTTGATATGGGGGTCCGCGGTTATTAGAGATTTGATATGGGTTGGGATCCGCGGTTATTAGAGAGTTGATATGGGGGTCCGCGGTTATTAGAGAGTTGATATGGGTGGGGGTCCGCGGTTATTAGATATTTGATATTGGGGTCCGCGGTTATTAGAGTTGATATGGAGGTCCGCGGTTATTAGAGAGTTGATATGGGTGGGGGTCCGCGGTTATTAGAGAGTTGATATGGGTTGGGGTCCGCGGTTAATAGATAGTTGATATGGGGGTCCGCGGTTATTAGAGAGTTGATATGGGTGGGGGTCCGCGGTTATTAGAGAGTTGATATGGGTGGGGGTCCGCGGTTTTTAGAGATTTGATATGGGCGGGGTCCGCGGTTATTAGAGAGTTGATATGGGGGTCCGCGGTTATTAGAGAGATGATATGGGGGTCCGCGGTTATTAGAGATTGATATGGGGGTCCACGGTTATTAGAGAGTTGATATGGGTGGGGGTCCGCGGTTAGTTAGAGAGTTGATATGGGGATCCGCGGTTATTAGAGAGTTGATATGGGGGTCCGCGGTTATTAGAGAGTTGATATGGGGGTCCGCGGGTATTAGATGGTTGATATGGGTGGGGGTCCGCGGTTATTAGAGAGTTGATATGGGTTGGGATCCGCGGTTATTAGAGAGTTGATATGGGGGTCCGCGGTTATTAGAGAGTTGATATGGGTGGGGGTCCGCGGTTATTAGAGAGTTGATATGGGTGGGGGTCCGCGGTTATTATATAGTTGATATGGGTGGGGGTCCGCGGTTTTTAGAGATTTGATATGGGTTGGGATCCGCGGTTATTAGAGAGTTGATATGGGGGTCCACGGTTATTAGAGAGTTGATATGGGTGGGGGTCCGCGGTTATTAGAGAGTTGATATGGGTTGGGGTCCGCGGTTATTAGAGAGTTGATATGGGGGTCCGCGGTTATTAGAGAGTTGATATGGGTGGGGGTCCGCGGTTATTAGAGTTGATATGGGTGGGGGTCCGCGGTTATTAGAGAGTTGATATGGGTGGGTGTCCGCGGTTATTAGAGAGTTGATATGGGGGTCCGCGGTTATTAGAGAGTTGATATGGGTGGGTGTCCGCGGTTATTAGAGAGTTGATATGGGGATCCGCGGTTATTAGAGAGTTGTTATGGGGGTCCGCGGTTATTAGAGAGTTGATATGGGTGGGGGTCCGCGGTTATTAGAGAGTAGATATGGGTTGGGGTCAGCGGTTATTAGAGAGTTGATATGGGGGTCCGCGGTTATTAGAGAATTGATATGGGTGGGGGTCCGCGGTTATTAGAGAGTTGATATGGGTGGGGGTCCGTGCATATTAGAGAGTTGATATGGGGGTCCGCGGTTATTAGAGAGTTGATATGGGTGGGGTCCGCGGTTATTAGAGAGTTGATATGGGTTGGGGTCCGCGGTTATTAGAGAGTTGATATGGGTTGGGGTCCGCGGTTATTAGAGAGTTGATATGGGTGGGGGTCCGCGGTTATTAGAGAGTTGATATGGGTGGGGGTCCGCGGTTATTAGATAGTTGATATGGGGGTCCACGGTTATTAGAGAGTTGATATGGGTGGGGGTCCGCGGTTATTAGAGAGTTGATATGTGGTGGGGGTCCGCGGTTATTAGAGAGTTGATATGGGGGTCTGCGATTATTAGAGAGTTGATATGGGTGGGGTTCCGCGGTTATTAGAGAGTTGATATGGGGGTCCGCGGTTATTAGAGAATTGATATGGGGTGGGGGTCCGCGGTTATTAGAGAGTTGATATGGGGGTCCGCGGTTATTAGAGAGTTGATATAGGGGTCCACGGTTATTAGAGAGTTGATATGGGGTGGGGCATGACGGTGGGTGTCCGCGGTTATTAGAGAGTTGATATGGGTGGGGGTCCGCGTTTATTAGAGAGTTGATATGGGGGTCCGCGGTTTTTAGAGAGTTGATATGGGTTCCGCGGTTATTAGAGAGTTGATATGGGTGGGGGTCCGCGGTTATTAGAGAGTTGATATGGGTGGGGGTCTGCGGTTATTAGAGTTGATATGGGGTGGGGGTCCGCGGTTATTAGAGAGTTGATATGGGGTCCGCGGTTATTAGAGAGTTGATATGGGGGTACGCGGTTATTAGAGAGTTGATATGGGTGGGTATCCGCGGTTATTAGATAGTTGATATGGGGGTCCGCGGTTATTAGAGAGTTGATATGGAGGTCCGCGGTTATTCTTTAACTCTAATTAACTCTAATTGACTGAAACCTTACGTTGATTGGTATCTTGATTTGTATCTGCATTGACAAATGCTGAAACCGACGCAGTCAGACTGACTCATTTTACCGTACGAGCCTGTACCCGTTCGCGGTCCAGGAACCGGTCGTAGCATTTTGTAGTTTTACCTTTTATTTATTTTAACTACCTTCATTGATTTTAGTGGTACTGTACCCTGCAGCACCGGCACATTGGTGCTATACGGTAGCTGCAGTTTTAATAACGGTCTACCGGTACTGTACTGTCATTTTACTTACCATATCGTCGTACACAAGACTCGTCGTACCGGGTTTGGGATTCAATAAAATGGATAAACTTAAAAAGATGAACACCAAGCGACTAAAACTTTTGTTGAGCAATCGGAATCTTTCCACCTCTGGATCGCGAGGAGAACTGCTTCTTCGAGCTGAAACAGCAAACCTTTGTTCTGAACCCGAAGATCCTAAATTAACGGACGAGTCGCTCGATATTTCCAGTATTTCCTATTGGCCTCCAAGATCTGACCTCAAATCTGGAGATCCCAATATTCTATATGACCCACTTGTTGACAGGAGTAAAATAATATTCCCACCTCTGCACATAAAACTGGGTCTCATAAAGCAATTCGTCAAAGCACTACCAACTGAAGGCGACTGTTTCAAGTATCTCACCTTGGTATTTCCTGGGCTGTCCATTGAAAAGATCAAGGCTGGTCGGTGTCTTTGACGGTTCACAGATTCGGCAGCTCACCAGGGATGAACATTTCATCGGGACCATGTCGCAACTGGAGGAAAAAGCTTGGTTATCATTCAAAGATGTCATAAAGAACTTTCTTTGAAATACAAGAGCAAAGAATTACGCTAAAATTGTCCAGAAACTATTGGATAGCTACAAAGCACTCGGTTGCAACATGAGCATAAAACTGAACTTTCTTCATAGTCACCTTGATAGCTTCCCGGAAAATCTTGGTGCTGTCAGTGATGAGCAGGGTGAACGATTTCACCAAGATTTGAAGGTCATGGAAGAGCGTTATCAGGGTAGGTGGGATGTACATATGATGGCGGACTATTGCTGGAGCATCAAGCGCGATTGTCCAAGGATTGAACACTCAAGGAAAAGCTATAAGCGTAAATTTTTACCTTAAAACATACTTTCAGTAGCCATATATCCCTATAATAACCTTAATGTGGCTATTACCTAATTTCTAAACGTTGTAATGCAATGTCTTTGATCTCTATCTATGCAATAGTCAAAAACATTATATTTTATGTATCTTTTAACCGCAGAGTTTTTCTGATATTTAAAATAAAGCGAATGATCCTATAGTTCAAAAAGTGGTAGAGAAAAACTGATATCATTTTTGGATTCAGCAGCCCAAAATTAGTTAAAAACAACTGTCAGATCTAACTCAACAAAAATTGTGTTCCCCAGTGAATAGAATCGATCAACATTAACGCCAGGTGACCTACGAAGAGCGAGATCGAGCAGTACCGGTACCTGGGCGACATCGACTTCTCCGCGCCCAAACTAGATGTCCCGAAAGTGTAATCCCGTGTAATCCCGCAAAGACCGCAGAGTCGCTTATTCGAGTCCCATCTTCATTCCGGAGACTTGAAGTGGTCTTATAAACTGACAAGTAGGTCCAATAATCATAAAAAAATACCTTCTCAATTAAAATTTTGTTGTGCTCTTTCTCGTGGAGATATCCAATTGGCACCACTGGGCACATAAATTTGCAGAAATTGAATGCAAACCCCAAACTTCATCGCCTTTACTGATATCGCGATATATCGGAGCCAGTATCTTCTATCCCAGCTATCTCGAAAACTAAGCAAGATATGGGAAAACGGTTTCTATATTTGGATTCAGCATGAAATTCTGCATTAGATAGGATATGTTAGGATATGTTTCAAAAATTCGTATTTTTGGTCAGAAAATGCGCTACCGGGGGGGTAGCGCATTTTCTGACCAAAAATACGAATTTTTGAAACATATCCTAACATATTGGGGGGGGGGGGGGGGCCCCAAATTGTAAGGAGGAAATTGCCGTAAAATCATCCGTCGCTCCCCATCATCGGACAAAGTTTCTTTATCATTTGGTTTTAACGCTCGGGAGGTTTGTAACTGAGTGGGATGTTATGGAAGTTGCTTCCTTCCCTATAGCATTCCAGAATGCTGGGATGGTTGCTGATTTCAACAAGGGAAGAAGCCAACCTCATTAGTAGGCACTATGTAGAAGAACAACTGCAAACTTATTCTTTTGGCGCCAGACAATTTTAGAAATATCTCAAAAATACCATTGCAGCAATTGATGATATATTGTTCTCCAATGGTCATTTATCTACAGATTTTCCTTCTGTTTCATACATTGATCTACGTGAAGAATAATCTGAGCGAATTCAAACAATAGAGAATATAAGGAAAAGGTACTTTGTGGATACAAACCATAGTGATCTACAGTAAGTAGGAGAATGGTGATCCCCCAGAAAGACTCCTTTATCTTAGCCACTCTGGATGAGCCACTTGATTAGGATTATTATATTTTATATCAATTTGTGGCAAGTCGTAACAATTTTATATTTGCCCTAAACGTAAATTAATTCATTTGCATTTATTCTGTTGAATACATTTACTGAAATTTAAATTTACTGCTGCTGTATACAATATATTTGCTGGACCAATAGTTTATCGTTTATATTTTGTTGCTAGGAAAATTTGGTGTCATCACTTCCAGCAATGACGACATTATTCGATTACTATATAAGCCGAGTTCGCTCGACCTAGTAGTAGTAGTAGTATATAAGCCCAAGGTATTAGTTCAGTGTCGTTTTTCATAGTTTCAGTCTTCAGAATTACAATATTATTATCAGTCTTCATGCAGTCATTCAGAGTTCGCTTATCTGTTCTGTAGCATACTAGGCCATATACATCAAAACTAAATAAACTTCTGAATTATGTAATTATATTTCATTTCTGTATTCTGGCATTCACGCAAGATGCCTGAGTAGAGACTCATCAGCCAGGGGGCCAACTGACGTGGAGCCCAGGAACAACAGCTGTAACGTTACATAGTTGCAAATCAAGCATTGCAGAAATCTGCAACTGTGGAGCAAGATCTCCTATCATTATAATCATATGCCAGAATTTCTCCAACCTTTATGTTCTTGATCGCATAAAATATAATACAAACCTTTCCAAGATGTATTTCTTGCTTTGGCCGTACATTGCCATCCTTGGAATGCATAATGAACTTGCCAAAGGAAGATACATCTTGGGGGTTAATATAATAATATTGTGATCTGTGTTGGAAGAAGAAATTGTAGCAATTGTCTAATTCCTCATTTTTTTTTTGTTTCTCTGTATATACAGACTTGGTTGTCGGGATTAGTTCCCCATTGTAGTCGCAGATCACATCACCACATATGAAGGATTTGGTAGTTATAAGACATTGACCAAAAACTTCAGAGGGATGTGTCTCGACTTTGAGGTGTCCTAATGAGTGCTGGTGTTGGAAGAAGAAATTGTAGCAATTGTCTAATTCCTCATTTTTTTTTGTTTCTCTGTATATACAGACTTGGTTGTTGGGATTAGTTCCCCATTGTAGTCGCAGATCACATCACTACATATGAAGGATTTGGTAGTTATAAGACACTGACCAAAAACTTCAGAGGGATGTGTCTCGACTTTGAGGTGTCCTAATGAGTGCTGACCTCTTTTATACACTTTGTATATATAGTGTTGCCTTTCGATGGTCTGCCGATGCCCCCAGTATGTTCTTAGATTTTTATGAGAGAGCGACTGCACTCTAAACCAGAGTGCAGAAGGGCATCCCGCAGCATTCCATCATCTGGGGTAATCTTTACACTGTGTGTTGGAGAGTATATGGCCAGAAGTTGCTCTTTGGCCTCTTTAAGCTGAATTACTGCATCCTTTCCTTTCAATGGACTGGTCCACTGTCATTTGGAAGAAGATGCAGTCTTTGGACTTGTAGTTCCAGAAGTTCCTACTTTGGTATATACAGCTTCCTCTTCCACAAGTAAAAGAGTTACCCCATCCATAATATGGTGGAAATTCTGGTAGCCATCAAAGATCTCTGAAATGAGCTCTGGCTGGTTGCCTTGTGCCAGCAATTTAATAGATTCATGACCATCAAAGCTCTTAGTTGTGTCGAATATGTAATTATGATCTCTCGTAACCACATAGTGACAGATAAGATGCCAGCTTATCTCGAGTTTCTTGGCAAGATAGCTTAGAGGCAGCAGTCTCAACTATCTTCCAGATCTGAGTAGCACAAGGCTTAAACTCGAGATGGAGGCTTTCATGAATCCGCTCAATCTCCTGAGAGGGAGAGACCCCATAAAACCTCCCTCTACCATTGATGAACACATAGTTGCTATGTGAGACACCCGCTTGCTTTAGCATGCGCGGTCTAATCACATCGCAATAATGTTGAATCATCCTGTAGCGGGAGGACAACTGCAGCATTATTTGTTGCTTTTGTCTTATGGTCAGCAACCAAAATCAAGTGCTGCCTTGATTCTGACACAAAGGGCGGCTTATATGCCCGACGGAATTCCACCATCTTCATCTTTCCAGCAACACTAGGGCGTTGGTGCTCCCCAACTATGATAATGGCCATGAGGTACCGAACATAGAACGAATATAATATGCAATCAATCCACCCTATGTGATCCTCTGGGCCTCAATCACAGAATGAAGGATTTTCTCATCCTTCACAAGAAACAGGGCATCTGCTGGAGTCTTATCATGAAACTCAATCATTGAGTTTAGCGCCTTCTGTCTCTCTAGGGATGACCAAAGGGTGATATTTTTGTGGAAGCTCTTGATAGCCTCTCTGACCAAGGAGATCTTGGATCGTAGGTGAGATGATATTTCATCTGCACCAGTTGATCCAGATCTGAACTGAAAGAACCTCAGTAGGCACTTCAGGTGGCCATCTAAACTTTCACCCTTTATGCCACATATCTCATGCTCTCATCACCAACTTCAACTGCCCAAGGTCACAGACTGACAGTTCTACAAAACCCTGATCAGTAGTGCCCAACCACCTCTGAAACTGGAATGCAATAGTAGCAACCGTGTTAAGGTTTTGCTTGACATATTTTTGACTGTTACGTTGATCTGCCGCCATGGAGTCCTTCCATTTCTGGAGAACCTGTACATGGGTCGGATCAAACCTTAGGTCAAAATCATGTATAGCAAGCTTGCCCTTAACTGATTGCGCACCCCAGTCATAGCCAGTTGTGACACACTTCCCTACCACCTCTTCTCAATCTTCTCAACTTTTTTACCTAGCCATAAAATATCCCAATCAGACAATACTCAGCCCCCTCCCCAACATTGTTTGAAACCATAATTTGCCTAACTACTGTATAAATATAATCTTCTAGATTATTGATGACCTTTGTAGATTTAGATTGGGACCATGCTTCTTTAAATTCTTGCATTCGTAGTTTGGATTCTTCCTTACTTAAATTATGAACTTTCTGAAGATGTGTAGAGAGGTACTTCTGTAGCCTAGGGGGATCGCAGATAGTGCAGTCGATTATATAGCGGATTGGTTTCGAAGGAATTACTTTGGAGGGTCCAGTGCCAGTTGGGGCAGAATCATCAGAATCAGAATAAGACATATTAGATAAGAAAGAGTGGAGAGTGAAAAAAGAAATAATAAATCAAATTGCAGTTGAGGTTATAAAGTTAATAGAACAATTCGTAGATCAAAGATAATACAGATTGATGTAGAAATTGAGTATATCGAAAAAATAATATTTATAGAAGAATGCAAATATTGCAGTTGAGTTGATAAAATTCGTAGAACAATTCGTAGATCAAAGTAAATAGAGATTGATATAGAAATTGAGATAGATAACTGAATTATTTAATTATTAGGTTATTTTTATGTACAAATTTGAACTTCTGTATTGACTTTAACACCCTGGTAGCTAAATGAATGGAAGCGGTGTTGCTGCAGGTATAAATCCTGCCTTTAAAATTACTTATTTTACCAATTTACCCAAAATACTGTATATTTAGTGATAAAGGACCAGTTACGGTATCATATTGATTTGTTTCTTACAAATTATTCTTTAGTTAAGGTTCTTACGCCATCTTGTGCTATTACACCTATATTCGATCTAATTTCTGTTGTATGGCCTACTAAGCCTCAAATGGAATACGTGACGCTTATTGGCTATGCTCCTTCCTGATAAAGCTAGTATATAAGTGCGGTTGTGCTATGATTGATTTTATTCTCTCTTTTTGGTATTGTTTGACAGAAGAAGTCGCACTGCCCATGCAGAGGCTTTATTCCCCGGTCAGGTTTAACTGACTGGTGGTTATTACAGGCCTAAGGTCTAAAATTAAAGAGTTAATAATTGAATTATAATTATTCATTGCTACATTGTATATTCTACTGGTTTATTCAATTTATCTTTATTATTTGCTTAATATATCGCTGATATTATGTAATCAAGGAGGTTTTACACGCGCCACAACAGGTGGGTTGCTGTAACTAAGTATCAGTGATAATATGGACAATTGTATCAGATTTGTGTGCTGTTATATCTCTGACTTACTAAATAATTAATATATGGCGATATTTCAGACCATTAATGTAAGCAAAGCTCTCATTATTAATTGCATCACGATTGAGAGTTGTCACAAATTGAATACTGTAGCGATATCAATATAATTAGACCCGAAGACTTGTCTCTATACGTTTCCCCTAAAGGGAAACACAATCACCAGACTTGAGTTCTTACAGAATTAATTAGTCAGTCATTTGCTTGTTATACTGTGTTGTCACACCCTCCTGGTATAGTGTCTCAGTCAAATACAATAGATAATCAAATACCGTATTGAACTAAGTGAAATATAGAGCAAATCTATGCATCGAAGGGAAAAAGGGCAAAGAAACAGATACAGTGAGCGGCCCTTGTTGATAGGTACACTAGCGCAATCCCGTTTATTGTATCAGACCAGACATCTTGCCTTCAATTTTGCATGGTTTATTAAGTAACAGAAAAGAGTCAAAATATATGAAAATTGAGAGTGAAAGAACATAATTTACTAAAAGCGCTAACACCCACAGATATTCCACTCACCAAATGGGTCAAATTAAAAACTAAAATTAGTAACTAGGTACTAAAATTAGTAACTGGATACTAAAATTAGTAACTGGGAATGAAAATAGTAACTTACCAGGTACTGAAATTAGTAACCGGATAGTGAAATTAGTAACCGCGTCTTGAAATTAGTAACCCGGGTACTGAAATTAGTAACTGGGTACTGAATTAGTAACAGGGCACTGAAATTCGTAACTGGGTACTAAAATTGGTAACCGGGTACTGATAACCGGATTTATTTTATTTATTTATTGCTGTCACATTGTCACATTGCTCGACATCGACTCCTTCCACTCACTCTCCTAGTCTACTTGAAGGTCTTCCTCGGCCGACATCATAAATGTCTCGAAGGATACAAGAATGAACAAACTCTGGCTCTTAATCTACTAAATTCTTTTTAGATTTTGTTGGTTGGTGACGGTGTTGGCCTTAAGTGCTGTATGCACTGTTGATTTATTGTACACTATTAAAAGAAACATCTATTTAAAAAATGTAATAAATCTGCTCAAAATTACCATGTCACAACTATTATACTAAATAAATCAAATTGATAAATTCAATAATAAATTGATCTCTTTTTCGGCTTTGATGTCCAAGAAATTACTCAATATCTAACTTCGAACTAGCAAGCCCCTTATTGAGCTTCAACGTCCAAAACAGTTCCCATTATAAAACTTCCAACTACTAACCCACTTATAACACTTCAAATAAAAGTAATTATATTGAGAAATCGAATCCATCACCTCTTCAACTTCGCATTCGTGGATAAAAATTTCATAATGCAATGTCTCACACCCATTAAACTAATTTATTACCATAGGCTATGGCTGGCCTATTGTTCGCGCTTTCAGACCTTTGGCAGTTTAACCCACCAAATTAAGATGTCTTCTAGATATTAAATCAGTTTTTAGTCTATGACAAGTATTTGATTCACTACACTAGTCGAAACCAATCCGTGCGCGACCATTCACCCGCTGGATATTCCCGGGAGATTGGGTTCGACGGTTTAATTTTATTGCTATGTAAGCTTAATGTATTATTCGACTGACAGTATTATATAATCTCTGACAATATTATTCACCTTCGGTAATATTAACAGTTCCTTTAGGACGTGGCGCTTTATCTATATAAACAGAGTTATGACTTAAACTACTCACAACGATATGGCTTAATTATAATTCACATATATGGCGCATTCTTTAGGAATTGCTTCTTTAACAGACTCACTC